>VZRZ01007209.1:465066-489007 GCA_013398175.1 Climacteris rufus | reverse complement strand
GGGAGAGGGCGGCGCGCAGGCCTGGAGCGGCGGGCCGGACCGGGGCGTGGAGCCGAGCAGGGTCGGAGCGCAGCGGGCCTCCCCTCACCCCCGCACCGCCAGGGCTGCCGGGGGCCTGTGGAGACGTACCCCGGGTGGGCGCGCTCCCCTGGGAAGCGCCCCAGCTTCCAGAGAGGGTGTCCCATCCCCCCTGGCCCCGGGCTGTCAACTCCCCGTGGGTTGCAGAGCGCAGAAGGAGCGGTGTGGCCTCGCCGCAGTTATGCGTTATCCTGCGGGGATCTAGGTCGGGAACGACCGCCCGGATGGGGTAAATTGTGTGAAAATTCCTGTTTTCTCTGTAGAGTGGTAGCAGTGGGGTGACAGGCCCCGCTATCTACTTCGTGAGTTAATAAAGTGGAAAAGCACTACCAAAGTGACAGAATTGGACTTCTAATTTGTCGGCATTCAAAACATGTATGTTACAGCAATGGCCGAATACAGCAAGTGCTGGTGTACAAAACACTCATAGTGCAAATAATCCCCTTTAATTCAATGAGACTGTCAATGGTATAAAAGCTATGCCTATGCACAAGTGTTTACAGGATGAAGGACAACGTTATTTGTGAACTGACTGCTCTGTTTCATCATGAAAAACAATGGTACTTACACCTTTAGTTTTGTTGTAAAGTCATCAAGTTTAAGATTTCAAGCAAAAACATGAGCATATAATACTTTGTGAGAAATAGCAGGTTTCTATCAATAGTTTCACACATGTTCTTCTCATTTTTGATTTTGAACCCCCAACAGAATTTAGAATTACTGAATAATTCGGTAGGTTACACAACACTAATATTTTATAGAAACATTAGTACTATAGTAACACGTCCATCAACATAAACATGTTTTGAAGGTAAAAGAACAGTTTTTCATAATTTTCATCATTTCCTGGCTTAGGAGACCAGTTTCTTAATGCCACCACCTTTATGTACAGTACACTTGTGTGGTGAGCATGGCTGCCATGTCATTGAAATGAATGTCTATATCCATCATGCAGAAAAGCACTGCATTTTATTATTCTAATCAGTAAACCTTTCTTTTGTGACTCAACTATTCATGCATTTGGTACAAACAAACCATTATAAAGCACCAAATGTGACATGCTGTTTAGAGTAGGAATTTCTGGGCTACTTTTTTAATTCAGTCTGAAAAATCAAACATTTCTTCATACCACAAATCAAATATCAAATCAAATCAAAAAAGCAGTACTTTTAGACTGAAGAACGTAATTAATTTTATTAAATTTTACTGTTACTAAATGAACATTTGGGTAGTCTGAGTCTTTTACAGCCAGTCATAAACATTTTGCTTTGTTATGTTTCATTTTACACTTTAATCGTCTGAGTTTCTTTTTCAAAAGGTAATTTTTGTTCCATTTTCCCAAAGAGAAGTAATTTAAGACAGTACTCAACAATATGATGCAAGTAAACTAAGCACCTGATATGATCGTTGCATCTACATGGACTGATCTCTCTGTCCATTACAAAATTACAGTTTACATGCAAATCAATTGACTTTTATAGGACAAGAAGCCTGTATAGTTCTACAGAGCTAGGTAATGGGAATAAAAGTGTGTTTCCTTTCTTAGACTGGTTAGCTTAGTATAAACAACCTAACTAGCAGTCACATTGTGTGTAAATTGTGATTTAAATTCTGTTAATTGAAAAAATCTAACCTGTCCTTCTACCTAAAACTGTGTTTAGTTGAGGAAGCTCATTACTCATGCTGTAGTAGCTGTGTATTCAACTTCCTCATTTGTTTTCTTAAAGAAAGTGAAAGCAGTGTTTTAATGCATTAAAATAACCTCTGAAGCCAGTAAAGAGGGTGTATTGTCAAGTATGTGTTCATACATTTGCTACTTTTAGTCTTGACTCAAAACATTTTTCTGCTATGGTGAAGCCTGTTTCCCATAGTTGCACCTGCTTAATTAAAGTGCCCTGGGCTCATTTGACACAAGGACTGCTAATTGTGTGTGGACACTCCTAATCCATTTTGAACCATATATGGTACAGTTTTACCTCCTTGTTTGAGTTTTGTCTACAAACAGATAGGCATCTGTTATTTTTAATCTCATTTAGTCAATAGTTTTTTGGTTTTTTTTTCTTTTGACTTACTTCACAGGCTGGGCTGGTACACATTCATCTTAAATCAGTGTAAGAATGCCTGTAGAAGTCAATCTGAAAACTTTTGTCTGTAGCAGCACAGGTGAAGGAACCTTAAAACATAACTACAGAAAACCTGTCCTGCATGTGATTGTGTGTGCAGGCCCCTGCAGTCAAGAGTCCATGTGGTGCACTTGACACAGCCCTTGTACCTGACCACTGGGGCTTCACTGGCTACTGCTTCTGCTAGTGCGTACAGAGGACTAAAAGCCTACAGCACCTTGCTGGAAAATTTGGGAAGAGGTCATCAAGAGGGTCAGGTGTGCTTAGAATCCCCGAGTGCTTTATGGATCTCGTTCACTGGGAGTTCTCTGCAGGTTTTCCAAAGCTTTGCTCCAGAGAGTTTGTGGATGCTCGGTGACTCAAAGTGTCACCAATGGATGTTGACAATGCAGTCCCAGAAGTGGGAGGAAGGCAAATTGCCCAGAGCATGTGCAGGGCAGAGTTAGGCTGTTCCTCTTCACCAAAACATGAAATTAAATTAATCATAGTAAGACCACCATCCACAGTGATGAGTGGAGGCAGAACATGGTGGATAAGCACCTTATAAGTAATTTTTAAATAGAACAAAAATGTTAATTGGGATGCAGCAGGGGTCTTTCCTTCTCCCACCTATATATTGTCCCAGTATTTTTCAGGAAAAACAAATACAGTGCAATCACCAAGATCAAGAATTGGCAGCTTTTCAGCAGTGCTGAAACTGGCTGTATTTTTCTTTCTCAGATTAGGGATTAAGCCCCTTGGAAGAAACAGCTTGAACCAGAAGACACTGCCCCTCGATTGCAAGAGGCGTTTGGTCAGCTAAAACAGTGAAATACCTCATCAGCAGGAGGCAGAGGTTTCTGATTTCTGCTGAGTTTACAACTGTGAGCATGAGATTCAGGAATTTGGAGCTGCAGCTTCGCCCTGATGTCTTTCTTGCCGAATGATGTTCAAAAGTTTCTCAGTTGCTTTCTTTGGAAGGTTGTAGGGTTACAGGACTGCTCCGCATTAATCTTTGCCCTAGAAGAACATAGCAGATTTTTTTCATTAGTATAGTCTATTGTATTTTTAAAATATTTCTAAAACACAAGGATAAAGGTGTGTCAAAGTGTACACCAAATCTAATATTAAAGATCTCACCACAGAAGTGTTGACAACACATTTTTTTTCAAGAATAAAAGCACTAAGACCTCACATTTTCTTCCTATATTTTCTCATAGGTCTTAATTTTTACACTTAAATTGAGCACAAAATATTTAGATTTGTACAGATTTGGTTAGTTAGTTTGACTTTTGCAAGTTAGTCTCTGATTGCTAGTGTGTTTAGGAAAGGTAAAGGAAGGATCAGCTGTTTCCATGGCAGTGTCCTTATCTATCCTTTCACTCCTACAGGGGATTTCCAGGGATGGCTGCTGGCAAGGGAAGCCCTAGAAGTGCAGCTCAATTACTATTTTAGCGTTAAAATGCATCACAAGGTATCCACACAGATGGCTTCTCATCTGCTGGATTTGTATTTTCCAGGAGGGAATATTGGGAGCAGAAGTATCTTTATCTCAGTCTTTCATATTTTTACTACCAGGAAACCCTTTCTCAGCCTTCTGCTCTAGTGCCTTCAGTGTCTGATTTAGTGCTAATTATAACACAGTATCAGGGGGAAAAAATACCAAGTTTAAAAAGAAGTCTGCCAATTCTGGAAAATAATATGACCCCAAAGAGGAGATAAAATGTAACATTTTCCCAAAATAAGATGCTTCACATTGCTGTATAGCAACAAAGAGGTTCTGCCAGAGAGCTAGTAAATGAGAGGATAAATCAAGAATTAGAGATAGCAGTTTCAAGTGTTTCTTCAGACAAAGAGAAGAATAATGATGCAAATGGAAATATGTTTTCTAGAAGAGAGAAGCATTAGAGAGACACAGGCTAGTGCCAGAATAGGTGTTGCCTGCCATTCCCAAGCAACATTATCCCCAAAGAGAGGGGAGTTATGGCAGTGGTGAAAGAGAAACCCTTCTTATCTTAGTTCTCAAGATTGCAGTCAGTGCTGTGCTTGCTGGTGGTCATTGGAGAACTGCCTGGTCAGAAGCGCTATTTCTCCTTTGAAACAATTGAATCATGGAATCACAGAATTGCTTAGGGTGGAAAAGACCTTTAAGATGACAAAGTCCAACCATTAACCCAGGCACTGCCATGTTCCTCACTAACCCATGTCCCCAAGTGCTGCATCCATGTGTTCTTTGAACACTTCCATGGACGACAATGCCATCACTTCCCTGGGCGGCCTGTTCCAATGCCTGACCAAACTTTCAGTGAAGAAATTTTTCCTAATTCCTAATCTCCCCTGTTGCAACTCAAGACTGTTTCTTCCTGTCCTGGTGCATGTTACTTGGGAGAAGAGACCAACTCCCACTTAGCTGCAAACTCCTTCCAGGTTGTTGTAGGGAAGAGTGAGGTCTCCCTTAAACCTCCTTTTATCCTGGCTAAACATCCCCAGCTCCCTCAGCTGCTCCTCATCAAACCTGTGCTTCAGACCCTTCACCAGCTGTTGCCCTTCTCTGGATACACTCCAGAGCCTCAATGTCCTTCTTGCAATGAGAGGCCCAAAAGTGAACACAGAACTCAAGGTGTGGCTTCGCCAGTGCCAAGTATGGGGGACAAATACTGCCCTGGTCCTGCTGGCCTCACTATTTCTGATAGAGGCCAGGACACCATTTGCCTTCTTGGCCATCTGGGCACACACTGGCTCATGTTCAGTCAGTCAGCTGTTGATCCAGGACCTTTTCTGGTGAGCAGTTTTCCAGCCACTCTGCCCCCAGCCTGTACCATTGCACGGGGTTGTTGTGACCCAAGTGCAGGACATGGCATTTGGCCTTGTTGAACTTCATACAATTGGCCTTGGCTCATTGATCCAGCCTGTCCAGATGCTTCTGCAGAGCCTTCCTACCCTCCAGCAGATCAACACTCCCACCCAGCTTAATGTCATTTGTGAACTTACTGAGAGGGCATTTAATTCCCTCATCCAGACCATTAATAAAGATACTGAACAGAACTGGCCCCAGTAATGAGCCCTAGGGAACATCACTTGTGATCATGTCAAAAGACAGACAATGTTTTATTTCAGGTGTTGGGATCTCCTTGGCATGACTTTTCCATGTGACTAACTGTTGTAGTTACAATGAATATGAGCCACGTGGGACATTCTTTCCATTAAGCTTCAGTGTCTATTGATAAAAACATAAACATAAGCGTTTCAGATGGTCATAATTAAAAGTTAAGGTGGGGATAAAGAATTATTACAACAGTTTTTAAAAAAATTATCAGCAAATATATAACCAGCAGACTGAGGAAAGCAATCACAGTATCTAAGGCAAAAGGATGATTTGTTTCCCTTATGACAGGTCTCAGCTGGGGAAGGGAACAGCCTGGGGAGCTGGAAAGTGCTGAATTCTAGTTCTTGCTTTTTGACAGTTTTTCAAGATTGACAGTCAGGCCTATTTCCAAAAATATGCTTTCCCCTAAATAAGTGTTAATAAGCCCAACAAATGAACTCTGTCTACACCAGCTGATGATAGACTACCATCCCACCAGAAGCCAGAAGACTCCAGTATCACTGTCCCACTGGGCAGCATGATGGGAGCATGGCCCCAGCCCTTTTCAAGCAAGTTTCCAGCATGGAGCTACAGAAGACCTGAAGAGACTGCTGGGCAGCCCAAGTTAGCCAACTCATTCCTTTATTAGGAGATTGGTAGTGCCTTGAGAAGGGTTCCTGAACTTGCCAGTGGTGTTCTTAACTACCCATGTCTCATGCTGGCCCCTCAGCCTGCAGATAGTTTCACATGTGGACAGACACCCAGGTTACTTGTTGTCTGCAGAAATATTTGTCTGGGCTTTGGGCTTGTTTCAAAAGGAGAGACTGTTAAGTGACTTTGAAAGCTTTGCTGGGATGCTGATTATAACATTAGATGACTCTGAACATCGGCAGAGAGTCTGGTGTATCTGAGTGTTCATCTCTGTGAAGGCTGAAACCCAGATCATTAAGTCCAGAGTTGTTGCTTACTTCCTTAGCCAATTCAAGCAGCAACATGTTCCTAGGCCAATGAGAGAGGGAACTTCCTCCATCAAAGCTGGTGTCTGTCTGCAGCCAGCACATTGAATTGTATTACTTTCTATTCTGGCTTGCAGAAACCCAACCCATGGCATTTCTGGGAAACTCCAGTAGCCATTACCATCACAGGGCTGTGACTGAGGCTGTCCAGCTGAGCCACACCACTGTATCATGGATTATAGTGTTCTGTGTTGGAGCAACAGCAGCTACTTTTGTGCTCTTATTCACTGCCCAACAAGAGATATAACTACACATGCACATGCCAGGTCAGGACCCTCCAGAAGTTTCCTTGGTCTTAATTTTGCTGCAGCTAATGGGGTGCTGGTTTATTACCAAACTGTCCCAAACACCTTGGATACCAGCATCCCTACTCCTGTTCCATTCAGGACCATAAATTCAGACTTTTGTTTACCATGGAGCCAAGCTGTTTGTGTAATCTCATGATGTAGAAATTTGGCTGTAAATATTACAGGCACAAATATTTGAACCTCTCGCACTTTTTCGCACTCCAATCCTGCTCATCATTTTCTTAGTGGAAAGAAAAGTACTTTCCCAGTACTGTTAGTGGAAGAACTGCTCACATCTGAGAGCAATGGAGTCGCTCTGCATGTGAAGATCAACTGACCATGCTGCTTCCTCAGTCAGATGTGCCTCAGCAGAAGTAAGCAGAATTTTGAATTCAGTGGCCTGCCATGCTCCCATCACCTCCAGCAATGTCCAGAGTTCCTATTGCAGCCATGCTCCTTGCCTAGCTCTGCTTCTTGCTTGGGTTGGCATTGAATAAAGTGGCAGCATCTTCAGCAAAGTAAAATAATTTCTCTTTCTCCCTCTCTCTTCCCCTCTCCTTCTCATTCTCTCTCCTTCAATTTATCTCTTTTTCTCATCTTACTGTCTGAGATCACATGCACAGTGATATAAATATTCTTGCAGTAAGTACCAAATCCTTCTAGTACAAGAGATTAACCCCACTCCTGCTGTGGCTCCTGTGCAAACAAACTACTGTGCCTGTTGAGGACCCCTACAGATTTTGGTACAGGCCTGAAACACACATATTGTGCTCATATTGTGCAAAACATACAATTACAATATCTGCATCCAGGATGTTTCCTATTTCATTATGCATTGTGATAGCTAGAAATGAAAACATTAAATCCCCATTTCTACAACACTTTGTCAGGCAGAAGCTGTGGCAGGTGGTACATGCCTGGGCACAGGGACAGACCCACTAAGACAGTCCTGCACATTTTAAATTCTGTTTTTGCTAAGTATGGTCCCAGCAAGCTTATGCTCACAGCAAGCCCATGGGGTATATGTGCTTTCCCTTACTACTAAGCGATGGTGTAATGCTGGTTCCCACTGGTAACTGAAAGGATACAGTATCATGTACTGGAAGGAGTATATAATTTATTTTATATATATATATGTATTTTACTTTTTATATTTTGTTTTGATGTTGAATCATATGAATTTGAAAGCTAGGGGTACGATTCATCTCACCACCCTTAGCTGTCTGAGAAGCAGATGCCTGATGTAAGCAATTCATCCACTCTTCCTGCAAATCAATGGTGAGAGAAGGGAGTTTTTGCTCCTTCTGCTGTTTCCTGAAGGTGGGTGTCCCTTCTGGGGTCTGGCATAGGTGGGATGTGTGGCACTTGGATGGCTGGTGCTAGCTGGGAGAAATTGTACAGTCTGTTTCCTCAAATGAAAAGCTTAAATATTACTTATTCTGCATATTCAGGAGGTGTTTCCTAAAAAATAAGTTTGTGCACAAATACAGAGTTCTGCCGCTCAGGGCCTGTGTTTGGAAAGCATGCAAATGCTCTTTTTTACCCCATCTGGTAAATATGGTGAAATATTCACCCAATATGATGAAATATTATGTTGGCATAAGAAAATTGGAAATATTCTCTTGATTGCAAGGTTTCATTTAGTAGGAAGGTCCTAGGTATAAAATAATGTAATCCTAATGTATATTCCTAAAAACAATTTCAAAAGGATCCTGCCTTTTTTCAGGGCTGGAAAAGCCAACTGCAGGAAAACAATTTCTTAACATAAAATGGTATTAACTTCTTAAAATGTAAGGATCCATTCTAACATCCTCTGTTTTCATATTGATTAAGTTATGTATGTTTTTTTTAGTATGAAGGCATATTTATTTTAAATTACAAGCTCCAGAGATCAAGATTCTAGTGTTATAAATACATAGCTGGACAAATCTTTCCTGAGTGCTTACTGTCAAATCAGACAAGACAGAAATGGAGGAGATGATGAAAAAGAAGTGAAGTGACTTGCTAAAAGTCATGTAACAGTTTCCTCTCCCAAGCTCCATTGAGGGGGTAAAGCTGCTGACTGGGACTTCAGATGGACTAGATTACCCTACAGTTAGCTTGGCCTTTCCAGTTCAAGTGTTCCTTTGGGAGAAAAACAGTATGACCAATCACAGCGTATATTCAAACGTGGAATATCATGAGCAAGAATTTCATTATTTTTAGTATTGTTAGAATGGCAAAAGACTTCATGATGAATAGTTGTGATTGCCACATCCTTGTTAGCAATCTGTACTATCATCCAAGTAAACTACTAATCCTAGGCTGATGAGTATGATTTTTTTTTAAGTGTACAAATATGAGTTAATCTGAGACATCTTCAGTGGACCAGATATACTCTGGCCCTGTGCCAGTTTCCCCACTCAGCCTCCACTGTTTCTTTATTGAGGACATTTATGGATATTTCTCATGCTAAACCAGTGGAAAGATAGTTGGGTCTCTGAACTCTGAAACCAGTTGAGGTCTGGGCAGAAAATAATCTGACTTCATAATTCCCAATAGTGCTTCTAAAAGACCGTGGCCATTCTTCTGTTGGTTCATATTTGCTTAGAAAAATGTAAATGGATTTAATATTGTGGCAGCAGGCCTTGTGCCAAATCACGAACCTAGCCTCATGCCAGATAATGTACTGTCCATCCTTCAGCAGTGGACATAAAATCAGGGAAAGCTTTGAACTCACTCTGTGTGGGTCAGCAAGCCCATACTGGGGTGGACCAGAGTGCACAGTGATCCAGCAGTGTATTGATCTGGCATGAGCCATCATGACATCACAGCCTGAGGGCAGATAGCCGTATCTTGGGTTGTTTTTTTTTTTTTTCCACAGCTAGTCACATTGCAAACTGACAAAAAGCTGCTTAGCACAGGAACCCTGATAATTAGATCTCTGTGCTCAGCTAACAAAGTTGTGTTGTTTTCAGGGAGGATGAGCTGTGGGAGAGGCCTCACATCTGTCTGCAAAACATCAACTGGACCTACCCTGAGAGCACTGCCTCTGCCTTGCTCTGTTGTGCAGGGAAGCACTAGGAAGTTTGGCCTTTGTGCTTCTTCTCCCCTTTCTTGGGTGAAATGTGTGAGTCCGCCATCCTTCATAGCTGTTGGGGTACTTGAGATGGCAGTGCTGTCTCCTCTGGTGCGGATGGGGGTTTCACTGTCCCATCAACCATGAAAGCAATACCTGTAGCCATCCCTTCTAGTTGTTGAACCAACAAAACAATAAAAGGGAGTGCAGCATAGGACACTCATCGCCAAAATCATCTGAGTGTGAGCTGAAACTGAAACACTAATTGCTAGGCATTAACCACTGCTGGCTTAACTCTTCATGAATGAATTCACAGTTACCTGAGGAGTTTTATATACTTCCCTGCAATTCCTGTAGGCATTCATAAGCAGGACTTGGGGAGACAAGATTCAATGTTTTTATTGGTATTATTATTGGTATTATCATTGTTAAAGTTGCTAATTACCTGTAGAAGATTTGTGTTTCACTGAGCCCAGGTTGCAGCATCTTAGGTCAGGACCTGCCCTGGAAGGTTCCCAGAACAGTAACCAGCTGCTGTGGAGCTGGGTTTAGTGGTTTCCAGCAAAGCCTGGGGCACATCACTTGAGCCCTGTCCTCAGAAGCAGCCTATTCTCTGTATTTCTCCAGATGGTTGCTCTGTTGCAAGTGTCCATTCTCAACTTTTCCTTCCATTATCTGTTGCCATTGTAAATACAGAAATGCATGACTCCATGGAATTTTCAGTATTTATCAGAAAATAAATATCTTAACTCTAATGTGAAGTGGCTTCTGTGTCTTGGCCTCACACTAGTTTCTGTAGATGTTCCTGATGCTATAGATAAAAATTATGTTAGAGGAAGGGATTAACCCTAGTCATAAAAATGTATCTTCATATGTTTGTTACCACAACTAAGCATTTTCATAAGCTTAATCATATTCAAGATGATGAATTCTTCAATGCATTCAAGAATTTATCATTTGTAACATATAAATAAAATCCCCGCAGTATAATATAGCAGTAATTACTACAAATTCATCTGGAAAAGTGTAAACAATGATGGTTTTGTTTGCAATGTTATCAAATATTTTACATTTTTTGGCAGTTTGGGGAAAAGAAAAGCTATTGAATTAGTTTAGAATAATTCCCCATTTGTATTCTCTGAACTGAGCAAACAGTCTTTCATTTCTTTATAAGAGCACTGAGGCTTTACCCACCCACAGCAAGGAAAATAACTAAGAATTGTGTTTTAGGGGCTGTGTCACATGCATGTGTGTTGTGTGTGTGAATACTGTACTGTTACAGTTCTCTGGAGAGAAACAGAGAAGTTGTGAATCCTACTTTCTAAACCCCTCTCCTGGGATGCAAATGAAAGCTCACTAGTCATCCCTGCTGCTGCTTATCACATGGCTTTCTTTTTCTATTGGATTTCTTCAGAAAAAGAGATATTCTGTTATAATTTTCACACAAATATTCCCTTCCTGAAATTCTGGTATAACAATTAACTGGAAAAATTTGGTAAAACCAAAATATTTTGAAAATACATTCTGATTTCTCTTGTCTGCCAGATATAGCTGGCTTTGCACTCATTGGCCAATAGACTTACTTCTCAAGTCCAGGTTCTTGTTTATTTTAGACTGTGATTTTTTTCCAGAGGGGATATACCCTGAAAACTGTATGTCAGTGGTGGAAGTATTGAAATATAAGTTCTACATCAAACCAAAATTGCCAGAGAAGTTAAATTCACTTCACATACAGAAGGAACAAAAATTCCATAATACAACGGAAATCTCAAAGATATTCACCTCCCTCTTTCAGTTCTATTGTAGATACATTGCTACTTTGTTTATAGCTTACATGTGAAAATATTTTCCTGTTTACCTCCACAAAGAGGTGACCTGCAATGACTTTCTTTTCACATCCTATAAAAGAAACATTTTTCATCCATTGGTACTCTCTAAATCATATATTCAGCATCAAATTATTTTAAGTCTACCTTTCAAAATGAAATTCTGATCTTGCATTAAATGCCTGGAGAATGTCATAACCTGGGACAAAAGTCCATGCTGGACATTCACTGCCTGTCTAGGTGCTGTGTGCCAGCACTGACCTGTGTAGTTGCCAGCCTCTCCTGGGCTGGGTAACCCATAGCACTGCCTCTGCCATTGGTCCCTTCAGGCCACTCTCGGAATTTCTGTAGTATAGCTCTATATCTGTACATCTGTCTGTATATCATGATCTACTAACTATATATGGATGCTCCAGTACAGCTGTGGTGAACAGCACTGGAGCAGTGATAACCACTGAATACACTCTCTTAGTTTAGTTTGTGTCGTCCCAGGATCCAAATTCTCTGGAAACACTAATTCTGAATTAAATACTTTGAACTGAATTTCATTTTAAGCAGCATAAGAAATTCGGCATATAGATTTTTGCTTGATTTCCCTACTGCATTTTAGTGTTCTTTGGGATTTAGGTCAATAAATTTTTATTGTTCATGGCAACATTCCTCATACATTGTCCCCCTTCTTCTGGGATTCCCTTGTAGGTTACTCTCTTCATCTCATCAGGGACTTTTTCTTTCTCTCTCCCTCTGGCCTTTGATGATTTCTTCAGCTCCATTTGGTTCATCAGTGGAAAAGGAATTCTTGCCCATAAAACCTCTGTGTTTTAGACTGTTCCCAGTGTCTCAGATTTTGGCAAGCACTTTCCTAGCCTGGATACTTTTTTGGACTTTTGTTTTGTGTTCAGTCCGTGGTATAGTTCTGCACTCTGCAATTGCCTCCATCCAGCACTTTCTTTAGCATCCCCTCTCTCTTCTCAGTGTGAAGTCTTAATGACCTTTTTAGCTCCTCTTTACTCTGTTGCATGACAGAATTCTTACAAGCCTTTAGCTATTATGCTGTTCTCAGAGGGAAGGTATTGTACAGATTCCTTCATTGCCATCAGAGCACACTCATAAATCAGGGATTGCACTGATCCCCCACCATGCCAAAACAAGCTTCTGCATCTGGGAAACCCACCTTGAGTGCAGGTGCTTCTTTCCAACCATGACACATTGTAGAGGATCACCTGTAAGGCCAAGGGTGTAGCAACCATGACTATTGATCATGCAATCTCTCACTGAGGAAGGCAGTGATGGCTGGCGTGCAGTTTCAGGCTCACCAACAAGCTGCCTGTCACATGCTCTGGCTCTGGCTCTCCCCACCCTCTCACTTACAGTCATGCTTTGGTGTCACACACGAAGTTGTGTCCTAGAAGTGGGAAGGATTGTAGCTAAAAAGGTGCTTGGATTAGAAACAAGTCTGGCATTGCTATTAGTAGCTACACACACGAGTCTGGCAACCCAGGACGTGCAATACTTAGAGGAGCACGATTCTCTGCAAATTATGCCCCTCTTTAGCCACTCGTCTTGCAAAAGAAGATTGGAAAAAGAGAGAATAATAAAGACAGACTCCACATTAGTTGGCTCTTTTGCATTTTGCTGCTTAAAAGTTCTTTCTTTCTGAAAGAACTGTGACAGGAGGATTGCTTCTAGATAACTGCAGCCTTGCTCAGTAACACAGCATTTTTTTTTCCTGGGAATGCATTTTATGCACCTCAGCTTCAAACTCTAGTAACACTCTGAGTCAGATGGAATTATGGCATTCATGTTTAAAAGGTAGATAAAAGCTTTTGCTTTCCTGAAACATCCTTCTAATTATGAACAAACCGGGTGACATTATTCCTTGAAAGATGCATTTACATAGATGTTTTGGTTTGAAAGACAAAAAATGTTCAAAAACCTGATCAAAATCCAGACAGCAATAATGCTAGTCATCTTGTAGTGTGAAGAATTCAAACAGGATTTCTAATCTGATGACTCTGAAATGCAAAAAACCTGACAGCCTGAAAACCCTCCAAAAGACATAACCCCTGCCCAAACCTTCCTTGCAGATAATTGTTTCCTGTTTGTTCATTTAAAAACACAGTCCAACAGTTTCTCACGTATAGCCACTAAACTCTTATTTAAAATTTTCAGGGTAATCTACTGGCCTGGAGCGACACAAACATGCTCCTCTATCCATGTGGCCTGCCCATTATTAACCTGTCTAAAATCTTCACCCAAGGGCATTGGCACCAAGTGCTCGCAGGTGCGATGCTGCTGACCCCAGTGCTGCCGCTCCTGGGATGAAGTCAGCCAGATCCCTGGCACGGCTGTGCTGCTTTTCATCTGTTCATGTGGCAGCCAGCCCACTGGCAAGGGCTTGTGCCAGCCTTAGCCACCGCCCAGTGCCATGATGTGGGCAGAAATAGCTCCAATCCCATCGCAGGCACCACTGCATCCAGGCAGCTGGGTCATGGGGCTGTTTGAGCACACAGGCAGTGCAGGATATCTGGTATCCCACAACAAGTACTAGTTTTTGGTGACAAAAGCCTTTGCTCACTCTCCTGGTTTTCTCTCCTGCAGTGTTACCTAGCTAGTGACTCCTGAGCCTTGAAGGAAGCTGTGGGCACCTAGACAGCAGTTGGAAGGGCACTGGTCCCAGCTCTGCAGGTGGTGGCCAGCGGAGCCAGAGCCACATCCCACTGCTATGCCAAGGCCCGTTGCCACCACAGAGCAACATGGCAAGCTGGTATGTCATGCTGCTTCCTTAGGTACCTGTCAGCATGGAACACAGAAAGCTTTTGATGGACTGATCCTTTGAAAGCAGCAGGAAGAGCTTTGAGATGTTATAGGTAGGAAAAACACTATTACTGTGTGTAAAGCTGGTTTTGTAAAAGAAAAAGGGGTTTTTGTAGCCTTGCACTACATGAAAAACCTGAAGAAGGCCATAAGGTCTTGACCACTGTTTTGCATCCTGCAGTTTTTCAGGCCCACCTCTCCAGAAACAAAAATAGAGTAGTAAATGTTTCACTGTGCCTCTCCTCTAACTGAAAACAAGTTCCTTTACAACTAAACATCTTCCAGCAAGATACACAAAATGCATATGTAAGAGTGTTGTACTGGAAGACACATAAAATGTATCTGGATATTTTTTCAGACATTCAGTAAAACTGGTCCAAGTTATCCAGACTTATCCATCTTACATTGATGGACAATCAACGTAAGTGCCCATGTTTGTCTTCGGAAATGTTTTTGTCCTGTGTTGTCAATACTTAGAAATAACTTGCAAAATATAGATTGAGAATGTTTGTTTGGTTTTTGATAGGTTCAGAAACAGATAGTGGCCAACTTGTCAGATAACTTATTTGCAATGAATAATTTAGTCTTAATCATAATCAGCTAAGGTTTTAATACCTTGTGTCTTTCACTAACCAATCTCACTTAGCATATGGAGAATCAAGATAAATTCTCCTTTTTGATTAGAAATTCAACAGCCTTTGTTTGGTTGGTTGGTGACAGGTCTCACAAGAGCATGTCACCGAACTGCTGATTTTTCAGAAATTCCATCTCATACAGTACAACTCATTGATTATGCAAAATGTTTTTAACCATGAGATTAAATTCTGCAAAGATGCCTGATGCTAGCAAAGCAGCACCTCTGATCACACTCTTTGACTCCAGCCATCTTTTAGACATCAGTGGTTGTTGCTCCATGGCACCCAGGATGGGGTTTGGAGTGACAAGGCAAAGGTCACCTGGCACATTATTGCAGGTCCTCATTTTTCAGGTGCCCTCAATGGACTTGGTGCCTTTTCAAACAAAGAGATTTAAAATCTTCAGGGAAATCTCTTCTGGTAAGAGATGCAGAAGCAAAAACACTTTATGGTATTTTACCACTAGAAATACTAGCTTTTAGAGAAGTATCTTTCCCTTAACAGTGTGCTATTTTATCTTCTTGTGCCTTCTGAGTAGCCAGACTAGAGATGGTGGGGCAATTGTTAAAAATGCTAGCACAGGAAACAAAACAAAAACCTAAACAAAAATATAAAATTTTAAATTGATTAAATTAAAATGGATTTAATTTTTAAATGAATTAAATAATAAATTTAAAAGTAACATAAACAAATAATTTAAAAAGTAAAACTCAAAACCTTTATCCAAATGGAAACAGAGTGAGGGATTCTTTACTGCATTACCTCCTCCCCTGAAGGAGCTGATATTGTTTAGGAGTAGCTCCTTTGGGTCACGTTCTTCTTCCTTCAATGGTCCAACATTCTTAATTTCCATTTTTTTTTGTAAGCGAACTTCCTTGTAGTAATGTTTTTAATAGATTAAAAATTAAAAAAAAAAAAAAAGAAAAGGACAGTTTTCCATTTTTTTTTCCAGCTGTGGATCATAGTTAGATATCCACAGTCTAAAGTGTACATAAATATGACTGATTGTTACCCTGATAGTGGCCACTGTGTACTGTAAATGCTATCCTGGCTTTTCATTTTTTGTAAACCTGAGCAGTTTTTCATCCTTATCAAAAACAACAACAAAAAAAAAAAAGAAGTGTACAAGGGACTTCAGATGTCAGACTCCAGAGTAACAGCTGAACAGTATCCACTATATTTTTGCCTCATAGTCATGACACCTCTTGCTTTCGCTGTCCCAAGGAACCACAAGTAAGACGAGGTCACTGTCAGCTTCTATGGGAGACCTAAATTGCTAGAGCAGAGGTGTTGGGAGTAGCAGTGCTGGTGACTCATGACATGACACATTTCCTTCTGAGTCACTGTAGAATCAATGCCCTGTCAGGATGCTGAGAGGCATCAACAGGAGCTGTCTCAGCCTCCTGAAACCAACAAAAAAGTCACTTGTTGACAGTGAGGTTCTTCAGCACTTACTGGCTGACCAGGAGAGAAAACAGAGGGAAATTGGAAATTTTTTCTCTGACAGGAGCACCCCTCTCAGAACAGGCTGTCTTTATTCTCTGCACCATGCTTGGGTCCCTGTAGGTCTCTGGTGTTGGCAGCTCACAGCAGGGTCTTGTAGTCAACACCCATCGTGCAGTAACTTGGGGTTATGCAGTAGGGACCTTGCGCCAGGGTTAAATCCTGGCATGTGCTGGATTTTGCTCTGAGTACTTTCAGTATTGAAGCTTTGACATTTAGTTATATTCATAGGTTTTTACGTTGAGCTACTTCAGTGAAATATGTAATAATGGGAAGGACATTGTAGTTCACTAGTATGAACAAAAAGAGGTTGTAACACAGACCTCTATCCACACGAAGAATTTTCACAGGTCTAAGAAAGTAAAATTCCACAGTACACTTTGGTGATATAAGCACTGAAATGGATATTTACTGGTAGTGAACCAAAAATAATCAATGATGAACAAAAATATATATTTTTAATTAATATTTAAAGCAAATTTTGTCAGGCAACAAAGAAACAGTGTTTCAGCAAATACCTATCATAGTAGTGTTTTAAGCATGATGTTCCAAAATCCAGTACAAGCAAATGCCTGTAGAAAATGGTGATATGTTTGTTAAGCCATCTGCAAAAACTAAAGAAACTTTTGAGCACACAATATCTCCATCAGCTCTGGCAAAAAAGGGTCAAAAACCCAAGGCTAGAAATATGTTCCTTTGATGTAATGCTGTTAGACTGAGATAAAAACTGTTTGTCTGACAGCATGTTCATTTAATTCAGCTGTGTCAGCTGATTTAATAAATGTGTTATGCCTACCTACACGCTTTGTAGCAAGAAGTGAAATGGAAGCCATTGCACCTCTTGTTGTTTACTTTATTTTAAGGACAGTAATACAAGATCACATTACTTATGCTGGTAAACTTAGTTCTCTTGACATTCTTTAACTATGTCATGATGTCTTAATGATAAAATTAACTGTACTATATTTTAAACCAAAATAAACATAAGCACCCTCTCTACAGAATCAAGTAGCAATTTGATGATGCTAAGACAATTCTTTGTTTTGCAGGTGGATAGGTGACAATAAGAACAAGAACTGTGAGCTCTGTACTTTAAACTTACAGCTTAAATAGTGAAAATATATAGGAGTACATCAGGTCGTGCAGCTTCCTTATGTGAATGATTTTTTTGCATTTTAAAGGTATATTACTTCACGTTATTATGTGTCAGAACTCAGCATATTAGGGATCAGGAAGAATCCCAGAAAAAGCAGCAATGTTGTAGCAGCTAGTTTTAGCTATTTAGTGGAGATATTCTGGTGGAGTCAGTGAGTTAGTAATGGATATTAAAAAAAAAAATTAGCATTTGACATGATGAAATCCTGTGTCAGACTTCTATTTAATCTCGTTTTGTTTAAATTGAAACACTCCTACAAAATATTTATATTTTATGACAGAACACAGTTCAACCAAAATGCTTTTGAACAGCTATCACAGGCTACCTAAAAAAATTGCAGAAATCAGTAATTTTAACATGAGCAACAGCTTGCCTTTTTATTCAGTAATCAAGAAGCACAGATAAGCTGTGCACACTGTAACCTGAAACTGTGACATGATTCCCTATTGTATTACCTTTGAAGTATTCAGTATATTATTACCTCATTTTTTTTTTTTTTTCAGCAAGATGAAAGTAAAAACTTTTCCAAAATGGGAAATCCCCTGTAGGTGGCAATTTGGAATTCATTCACTCCTTAAGTAATTGCTTTCAACTTCAGGAGACTCAGTTTCAGTAACGATTAATGCCCTGCACTTGCAAATAGGACTTGATGCTGCCGTGCATCACTGAGTAAATAGACTGATGTGTCAAACACACAAGAAGATATTTTGAAGATGCCGTTTATTCCTAGTAGTGGTGAATGACATAAACACCACAGTAAATCACACGGACATGTGCTGCAGTGATGACTGAATTGCAGTACGTGGCAATGATATGAGATTTGGGTGTCTCTGCAGCAGCAGTTTCTGAGCCCTCTAGTGGCCCTCTCCGTATTTCACTGGCCACCAGAGATGCCACATGTGTGCTGAGATGGGCGTCCCGCAGTAAGCCGGGACTGAGGAGCCAAATGCATTTCCTTCTTGTTACATGGTACAAGAACAGGGAG
The DNA here is from genome assembly GCA_013398175.1 of Climacteris rufus. Lineage (NCBI taxonomy): Eukaryota > Metazoa > Chordata > Aves > Passeriformes > Climacteridae > Climacteris > Climacteris rufus. The sequence goes on along the minus strand of VZRZ01007209.1, from coordinate 470,459 downwards.
CAAGGTGTTCCCGACATTTCTCTTCACGTCCCTCCTAACAGCCTGGCAGCGCACAGAGAGAGATGCTGCCATGCCCCACTGCAGCTGCCACTGTCCTCTGTGGGTTTCCAGATGTTTCAGTAGATAGGGGCACATTCTGCTTCAAATTATGGTGGCCATCCGTGCTGAGCAGGCATCCAGGTGGCCTCGTTGTCTCCTGTCGCACTGCTTTCCCTCCCAGAAGGAAGGTGAGAGGGATACACATTGGTGATAGCAGGAGATACAAGTTACAGATAGCTGGAGGTACAAGTTGAGAAAACCAGGGTTGGCTTTTGGGCTTACCAGCTCAGTTCTAAGTTGGAGATCACATGGACACTGCCTCTAGCTGCTGAATCATGTCAAGACCCTCAAATCAACTAATTTGTCTATTCTTAATCATTTCTGGCCAAAATATTAACTCTTTTTCATGTTCCTTGGGCATCTTCAAAGCAGAAACAGCTTGAATACTTTTCTCCATGTGTGTAAAACAATTTCTGAGACTCCCCACCCAGTCATCTATAAATGATCCCAGTCCCCCGTGATTACCACATTATAGTGGAAATTATTAGTGAGATAATTTCAGGCATCCTACCAGCTCTTAATAGCACTTTGCATCCTGTCACACAGATCTCTTCTAGTACCTCCTCATGAAGGTTACCATTACAAAATAAATCCTTGTTCTGCTAATGCTATGACAGCACATGTTAAAGCGTGGGAATGACAAATACACACACCTCGTCATGCAGCACGGGATAAACACAGCTAAATTTGGCTGTCCCTGGCACAATAATAGGCACCTGAGCTTGGTGGCAACACCTTGGTGGTATCACAGAAAACCTTCATGAGCCCATGTTCAGGGCATCATTGAAGGTTCAGCAAAAACAAAACAGAGCTTAAAAATATGACAATGGAAAATGTTATCTGTCATGTCATATTTAAGTGTCTATTTGCCAAGTGAGAACATGGAGCATGGCTGACTGAGCAGTGGTGTGACATCCTGGGAGGACACCAGAGGAAATTCATGGACACTGCCTTCCCTGCTTGCTGCTGCCTGACCCCACTACATCCAGTGCTTGTGGTGAGTGGAAGGTACCATCCCATGCTGAGTCCTGGCACAAAATGTCCATCCCCATCTGGCCCAGGACATCCTCCCTGATCCTCAAATAGAAACAAACTCTTCACAGTTCAACACCTGCATGGCACAGATGAAGTCAAGCTTTCCATTGCCTCTCTAGCTCTGCACACCATCCAGAGATTTTTTTTTTCCCTGTTAAGGTTTGTAAAAGTGAACACCACAAGCACTTCATGGTAATACACACAGCATTTCCAGCAAATGTATATAGCTGAGCTATTTGCCTTCCCACTGTTTCCATTTCATTCTGTCTTTTCCCATCTTTTTTAAAGGGAATTTGAAAGAAAATAGAGGGGGGTTTTCCCCCTTCTCTCCAATTTAAGTCCCCCTTTTTTTTGAGTAAAAATACTTGCAATCAAAATTTAACCAACCTCTTAATGTTTTTGAAGTTCCTCACCAGGAGAGCAGCAATTCTGGTGTTGTAATGTAGTTTAGATAAAGTAGTTCATCCTATCGCTGCTGGAATGCTGGAGACGCAGAAAGAAGAGCCAGAGACAGCTGTGTTCAGGTTCAGAGGAAAGGAAGGAAGGGGGGAAGACCTACCTTCTTTATTCTTAAATACCCTTTTAGAAATCATTAGTCATTGGAGGAATTCAGTTCTTCCTTCTTCAACTACAGTGGTCAAGGAAAATGTCCATCAAAGATCTGTGTCCATGGGAAAGGAATGCAATGACAAGATAATTCTACAATAACATGGCTATGTTTACAGAACAATAATCTTGAGAACTAGCTAGTATGGAACTAGCTATTTTTAACAGCAAAGGTAAGGCAACATCATCCCACAAACAAAACAAAATTGTCACAAATGTTATTGCATTGTAACACATATGACATAGTAACGTATTTTCCTGAAAATCTGAAAGACCTTTACACTACCAAATCACATTTTTCAGCTATGTTGTTGTTAGTATTTTGTAAACTGTAGAAAATTACTTGACTAAGGCACATAAAACTTCAGCAAGTTTAAAAATCCATGGTATCAGTCAAGGGATTTTATTTGATCATGCCTTTCTTAGCTTCAAAATTATTTTCTACTTCAGTGGACTTTGTGGAAGCAAGAGCTTTATGGTGCATATCTGTATCTGCACTTTGGATTTCACACTAAACACTGCAATTATATACTGTGATATTAATATTCATCATCTACTCTCTCCATGGTGAACGTGCTCATCTTAAGGTAAACTTTACTAATAAGTGACCTCATAAAATTATTGTACAGGAGAATAGGCTTTTTAGAGTGTCTGGAGCAGTGTGTGATTGAGTGCAGCTGATGGGATTATACCAAAACCAATACAGGGCTAGGAAATTTTCTGCTGGATGTCACTGCATAAGAAAGCAATGGAACAGTGATGGAATTCAGATGAGTGGGGAGACTAAAATTGTGGGATCCATCCAAACCTTTGCAGTTGCAAAGGCAAAAGTGACTCAGAGATTTTGTCTGCAGAAGTCTGGGCAGACAATCCACATTTTTTATAATTACTCTGACCTGATGAATAGATTATACAGGGAATTACTTGTCATCATTTCATACTCTGTAGATGCTTTTTGTTGAAAAAGATAGATTTTAGCTGGATCATAAAGATTGACAAAAATAGTTTTTAAAGTTTTGTAAGTATATGATTAGTGTTGCTTTTGGCAAAAGAATCTGTAAATGCAGTGCTGCATCCTCCATTACCTTAGATGTAACTGGTTTTACAAAAAAATCTGATTTAATGAACTCTAGGCAGAAATGGCAGCAAACAGCCTTCATAAAATATAAAGAAATAATTTTCCCTCTAAATTATACATTCAAATCACACCACAGTACATAGTGTTCTTGCATGTTTAATGAAAATAAAAATTTCAACAAGTTCCAGATACCACTGGTGAATAAAATATAAGTATTTTCACGTATCCATCTAGTCAGATTTATGAAAGCTATTAGCTACATGTATAGAGCACCTGTAGCTATACTGTCATTGACTTCAAGGTGATTACAGCACAGGCAGGATTTTCCAGCCCCTTTTATACAATGCCCAGCATATTATATTGAAGACATCCCCTCAAAGAGGGATACATTAGCTGAAGTGGTCTGGCAGAAGCACAGCACTACCAAAATGGCTTAGAGGGATTTGGGGGGAATAATACAAAGTGACTTTTTGGGGAATAAGCCAGTCCAAGCAGAGCAGCAACAAATATTCCTTAGCTACCTTCCAAGATGAGAACCGGAAGGCAAACCAGCTCAAGGGTGAGTATGGCTGTGGTGGATCCTCTCGCACCCCTCCTGGGAAGTCTGGATGCCTGATTACCTCTCTGCAATGCCTGTACACCAACACATGCAGCATAGGGAATAAACAGGAATAATTAGAGATCTGTGTGCAGTCACAGCACCTCGGCCTCGTTGCAATTACAGAGACATGGTGGCAAAGTTCACAGTGCTGTCATGGATGGCTATGGACTTTTAGGTAAGACAGCAAGGAAAAATGGTGGAGCTACTTTTTATGTGAGGCAGCAATTGGAATGTGTGGAGCACTGCCTAGGAGTGGATGAAGAATAAGTTGAGAGTTTATGGGTAAGAATTAAGGGGCAGGCTAACGGGTGACACTGTTGTGGGTGTGTGCTACAGGTCACCTTGTCACGAGGAGAAATTGATAAGCCCTTGAGTTTGCCAAGCAAATCACAGCATTTTCCTGTCTGTGGCAAAGCCCAATCAGTGAGGTATCCACTTTTGCCACGGTTCCTTTTGTCATGGAAGTGGTTCCCTCCAGATTTCATTAAACTCGAAAATACCTTTGTGTTTTGTTACACATCATTTTGTGCCCTGTGATCCTCCAGGCCAGATCCAAAGTCCATGAAGGTAAAAAGCTTGAATCCTCCAAATGTGAGCGTTGCCATCTTTACTGTTAAGGTTCTCAGGTATGCCAGGGCAGAGCAGATGCTGTGGAGAGGCTAACCTATGGGAGCAAGCGAGAGGGTGTTTAATCCCCAGTACTTTTTGCTCCTACACTCATGTAACACCTCACATATTTTGCTCTCTTATTAACATATTTGTCTAATCTTCCATGACTACATTCTGAAATACACTATAAAAAAGCATTGCCACAACTGTAACTAAATGCTTACTTTGCAACGATTAAGTTATTTGTTGTTCCATGGATTGAGCTATATTGTTGTATACTAATCCTTTTTTATTCCAGTTCTCAGTACTTGGATGTTTCACATATCTATCCTAGAACTCTCACTAAAATGGCGAAAAGAAAAAGTAACCCCCAGCTTCCTAGAGATCTCCCACAAATTGTCTTTCCAAGATTTTTGCATTAACACAGCAGATTAGCTTGATAGATTGAATATAATGCACTCTCATTTTAGCTAATGCTGCTTTACTGAAGGGACTAACAAACTTAATTCTATCCAAGCCAGGATTACCTGATAGAGTAATTGAGTACTTTTGTGTGCTTAGAGATAGGATGAAACAGATTGACTCATTTCTTTGCTCTGTTTGCATTACTTTGTTGGAAATGACTTATCCCTGGACATAATTATCCCTATGGCCTTCACTGTTAGTTTGAGGTTCAGTGAGGTCTCACTACTTGAGATGCAGGGGTTTGTCAACTGGGTCCAGCAGCTGAAGGCTCAAAACAAACAAACATGTTCTAACTACACCTCTGGACACAGTCCCTTGTTGCCAGCACCTGCCTGCTTCTGCACAGACCTGTGTGGCCACTGGCAGGACACTGGGCTGAGAAGTGAAGCACTTCTCCAGGACCTTTCCCAGACATTGGGGCCCTTGCCCTCCCCATTCTGGGCCCATCACATGGCTTCTGAGCACCCAGATATGTATCGTTAGCTTGTATCTGCTTTGCTGAATGACAGCAACTCCCTTGGGCCAGGGCCAAACCACTGTGGGTCTGTCCTGTCTGTGTCAGACCCTAAGGTAGTGAGTAACCTCCCAGCCCGGACGTCCTGTGGTTGCTCTGGGAGGTATTGCACTGCATGGGTAACTTCACATTTACTTTGCAGTAGACAGTCACCGGTTAGCAGGGACACACTGAGCCTGTGACATGATGCAAGAGCCAAATCCATCTGGGAAACCATAAATAACGAGGCAGTCACAGCATGAGTTGCAGGGCTACAGTTGACTCAACCTGTAGTAAAGGAAAAACCAGTGCGTGGGTAACCTTCCTTTAAAAGACAGACTCCAGACCTTCTCATCTCTTTAATTATATGGTGACTACCAACAGTTTAAACAAACAACACTTTTTTT
>VZRZ01007209.1:399144-465040 GCA_013398175.1 Climacteris rufus | reverse complement strand
TGTGTGTTTTCACACGTGTGTGTGTGTGTGTGTGTGTGTTTGCTCATCATTACTGTGACCATGCTGTGGAGCCTCATGCACTTCAAAGGCTTTCTCTGCTAATAGAGACTGGAGTGGCCATAGCAAGGCTTCTTTGAAAAAGAAATGCTAGCAGTGAAAAACTTCTGTAGCTTGCTGCTGGCTTCAAATAGTCTTCACAGTGTTAAAACACGAGAGAGGACATGAAGGAGGAAATTCAGGCCACGAGAAGAGACTAATGGGAGATCAAATTGCATATCCTAAGAAAGTCCTCTATGTGGGGCTGAGGATAAGTGACAAAAGCAGTTTCATTCTCAGGGAGTTTAAATTATTAATGTCCTTGTAAAGAGGTCACTGTAAGGTCTTTTATCCTCTCAATAATAGTAAAGAACATGTCAAATGCAAGAAAGTACTGGACAGAAAAATAATTAAGGCAGTCGAGGGGGGATGGCACAGCAAGAAAATCCTTCATTGAGGGCTAAGTTTTATAACACCTAAATCTTGTTCTCTGGTACTTTTGTCCATGGACTTTAACTTGCCTTACCAAAGGTTTTTTCCTAGGTTCCCTGTCCCAGTAACGATGCAAAAGGATGAGCCAGAGACACCTGTTACCAGGATCAGAGAGAAGGAAGGAAGGGGGGGCAAGACCTGCCTTCTTTATTTTTTATATACATTTGGAAATCACTATTCATTGGAGGAAATCAGTTTTTCCTCCCTCAATTACAGTGGTCAAAGGAAATGTCCATCAAAGTTCTGTGTCCATGAGAAAGGAATGTGAATGATAAGATACAGTTACAATAACATAGCTATGTTTACAGAAAAGACTGTGAGAACTAGCTACAAAGAAATGAAAACATTCATGACTGCAAAAATCAGGGCAACAGTTCCCCTATTATATCAAGGAGGGAACTGAAAGAAATTGAACAGCAGGAAAGTCTTTGACAAGGTGATCACAGTTTTCTTTGCCCAGTTTCACATCTCTGCAGCATGGCTCCTAAAAACTGTGGAGGACCACAGTCTCAACCTGATTAATTTGTTTTGGAAGAGCATGAGCAGTACTGGTGTAACCAAATTCACTCCCAGTAGAAGAGCCTGAAATAAAAAGTATATGTCACAGTTCAGCTTGGCAGGCCTCCCCAAGGAATATGTGCTAGACATTAGGTCTAACTGAGCCATTTTGGAAAAAAAAAGAAAAAAAAAAAAAAAGAGAGAGCTAACATATGCAATGGCAAAGCTAAGAATCTAAATAAATGCTGAAATATGGCTCTTGTTTGTCTGTCTTAAAATAGCCTGTCTTGCAACACTAACGCTGCTACATTTGTATAATTGACAGCAGGGACATCAACCAGGATTGAAGTGTGACCATTTTTGCAGCTATTTAGTGTTCCTATACTTTGACTGCACTCTCTTTCTGAGCTGCCTGACAGATCTTTGGGAAATGGGATGTGCAATCTTTGCTAGCAAACCTCAGGCCCTGGCTGGACCATGCAATAATGGTGTTGGTCAAGTTCCTGGAGCCAGATCAAAACCTGGCTCACACTGGACACCAGTATGTATCCTGTGTTACACACTAACTAGTTCGACTTCACTCAAAAAGTATTAACGATTTGACTTTGCATCAACAGTATTTAGGTCTGATCGTGTATTGTCTCTCTTAGCTACTTTTAGTTTCTATCAGATCAGGTAATGCCTGTGTTCCCACAGCCAGGCTGGAAACATGAACTTTCTGTCATGTGGATGGGTTAACCTACCTCCAGCCTGCAGACATGCCTGGGCAAGACTGAAGTTGTGCTTCTCCAGGTTTCAACATTGATTCATCATTAATGAATAAAGGATGCCAGGATCACTGACTTCTGCAGACCAGCCTAAAGGACCAAGCACTAGTGAAAGAGTTGTGTTCAGCCCTGAGATGTTGTCTCTGTAAGCCATTGGTTTGAGTTAAACACACATACTTTTCCAAATGACATTTTGTTCTCATGAAGCTTGAGGTACTGACAACCAGCTTTGCCCATCAATAAACCCTGTGTGAGCAGTGCAGATGTGCTGCCCTGGCACTCTGCCTGAAGCCTGTTATGCTGCCATTTGCCTTAAAGAGCAGGTAGGGAAGTTTACACACCCTTCATGGTGAGCCTGCAATAGACACATCCTGGCACAAACATCTTGAGATCTGCCCAGAAGCAGGGCAGTTGCAGTGATAGGAAGCCAGGTGCAGGGGATAAATCAGGGAGTAGAGCTCCAGGAATAGTTGGAGGCTAAAGAAAGAATGGTTTCCAGCATCTTGTTGCAAACTTCAAGATGGATAAGGCAAAGCCTATCCTAGACTAGCCTAGGCAATGTACAGATCACACATGTCAAAAGGTTCTACTTTGCATCAATATGGTAAACCAAAAACAAATAGAAGTTTTGTATTTCAGAGCTTTAATCTCTGAGTTGTTCTGTGTTGATTTTTCCTAGTGGAAGAAACTACCTCATCTCATCTGAGTTTGTCATCATAAGTATCCCTTTAAAAAAGGAGAGAAAGTTCATGTACAGAATTATTTTTCAAGTTTATCTATAGAGGCTCATTATTATAATAGAAAATTTCCTGGCACCATTAATAACAGTTTCTATGTTCTGATTCATATACACCAATTTATCTTCTTGGAATGCTATGTTGTTGCAGGGAGTTCCCAGGATCAAAGTCCAGCCTGTACAAAGACATTATCTGATCACCTTCATGCTGCTAGCAATTGAAATAGAAATTTAATACTACAGGAAAAGAATGCAGTAGTTCCTGCTGTAAAACTTCTTTCCTAATACTGGCTGACATAGATGGCATTTTAAATGCTGGTTAACATACCATCATATACTAGTTGATTCCAGCTGCTTCAAGTAACCCAGTACGTCATGGTGAGGAGGAGCTCCAAGAATAATGCAGACATTGCCAGATGCTGGAAGTCCCTATTAGGAGGAGTATTGCTGTCCTTCTGCATCAGCTGTGTTTATGCTTCTCCTTCTATGACAAACGTTTTTGTTTTCTTATCCATTTATAAGTCAGTCCATGGTGGGGTCCTGATTCATTTGTCCAGGAGAATGCTCTGGTCTCTCAATTTTGGGAAAGAAAGTGAGCCTTACTTTCAAATTTCTGCAGGTGAAGATGTTACATTTTGTAGGATCTATAAATGTAGCTCATATTGACAGCAATAAATATATTTCCGTATAGCAGACTGTGCCATTAATATTTGTGAAAATGTGTATGCACCCAGGTAAAAATATAGATCAGATTTTTTTGGTAAATGTAACATATCCACATATACCATTGATACCGTCATAAGAAAAGAGAATACTTTTGATTAAAGACAAAAACATGAGAGTGGTCCAGGTCCAAATTAGTATTTTAACCCAGCAGTTTCTATTTCCTTCTGCCATCTCCAGTATCTTAAATCTTTTTCTTTTTCCAGTAACAGTAAATACACATGGCAATATTTTCAATGTAGCTGGATAGCCAAGGACCATGGAAAGAAAAAATGTTAGTTGTTTCATCTGTACATACATATTTTCTCCAACTTTTTATAGATTTATCCAACACTTTGGTTTATTATCTGTTTGTAAAACACCTTTAAATTATTTGGGACAGGGATAAAAAATGTATATACCAACAACAATATGAAATTAAAAACAAAGGTAAAGATATTTCTCACATGTTATTCAATGCTATTAGGAGACTTCTTGAAAATAAGAAATGTTTGGTGAATGCATTTTCTGTATAGTCACAGAAACGGACTTCTTCCTTTAGTGTAACTTTGAAAATCAAATAGTGGCTTTTCAAATTTAGCTTGGAATAAACTTTGCGCTTCTTTGAATTTACCAAGAAGTTTTGGGATACATGTTTTATTGGAGCTGTATTCTCTGATTTTCATATCTGGAGATTTTCACATATGATATTTGTTCTGGGGGGAGGGGAAGAAGCAGCTGACTTCTACAAATGACACTTTAAGAATTTCACCTACGCTTTAAGGAGTAAGTGAAAGAAACATTGCATGCAATACTCAGAAACTTTTGAGGGCTTTGCAAAGAAACACTGCAAGTTAGGAAATTCATAACATTGGCTCAGCCATATGAAACAACTTCACTCAAAACCTGAGACTGGCTTATTTAGAGATTTTAGGCTAGCGTGGTTCTGTTCACTCCTGGACTACCAAACCTAACATCCCCCAAAGACAAAATGGTAGAAGACACTTGAAAAACGGTGACTGGAAGTTTCAGCTGCTGACTCCAGTCTAGCTCTTCACCAAGACAAGCCTCCACCACAGAACGCAAACCTTGTGACGTATTAATTGACATCCTGTCAATCACAAGTGAGGACAAGAAGCAGAAGGCACCAGAGTGCCACATCCATGCAGTGTGTAAGTCCTATTTGCCAATCAGATATACATTAGTTTGCTTGCAATATCATCCTTTACGTGGTGCTAGCTTTTGATGGAAGATTCCAGCATAAGCTGAGTTTATTGATTTTCCCTGTCCATCAGGCTTCAGTCCAAAATATTACTTTTAGATGCACTATTAAGTGACCTTTGACATGGTGTTGACATCTTGCTTTGAAGGGCCACACTTAAGATTTTTACTTGAAGATCTCCTTCCTGACATTACTTTCTGAGATTAAATAGTATGCATTCTTCCCAAATGAGCTTTAAAAGTCCACAGATTATTTAAACTTTTTATTTAGATTTATAAGAAGTAAGTTAAAAGAAGAAATAAGTATCTGTATACCAAGCTGTAACCAACACCACCAGAGTGGAGAGCAACAAGAGAAAAAAACAAACCCTATCTTTGATTGATTGTTGTGGGCTTTTTTTCTTAAGGAAGATAGCGTATTTTTGACAATTCTGTGAATTAATTTGTTGAGTATATGCATATTCAGCAAGTGAACACTTCAAAATATTAAGGGCTAAGATCTAGCCTAAGGTGTATAGGGATACCTTAGTTCAGTGGCTCAGATTCATCTCACCTATTCCAGTGCCTGGGCACTCTCAGTCATCTTCCTGTCAGCTAATTAGTCCACTGAAATGTCACCATTGACTGGAAAGGAAACCAAGGTGAATACCTGCTTCACTTCATTAGGTGCCTCATTTCAGCAAGATGCAGTTAGTACCAGCAAGCTTGCAGTTATGCACACGAGAGCAGAATTTGGCACTGCCTGGGTATGGTATCAAACCGTAAGAAAGGCATCCAAATTCATTCAGCAGGAAACCTCACAGTACTTAAAATGCTAATTAAATTACATGTTGAAGTCACATCTCTTTACCACTACATGGGAAAGGTTTATAATGTTGCTCTATGAGGACTGCTAAGTGTAGACAGCCTTATGTATAGAATTCATTAATAATCATGATTAACAAATGAGACTAAAAAGCAGTGAATTTTTGTTGAAACATTAAATTTAGTGAAGCTATCAGATCACTCTCTGCAGTGAAAGGCCATGTCCTGCTGCAGCAGCAGTACATTTGGATACAGATCAAACAGCTCTGCAAGTAGCACAGTTAGAAGCTTCATTTTACAAATCCTAATTCACAGGAAGTCATAATTACAACAAGTCCTTCTCAACGATCTGTCTAGTCCTCACTTAAAATTAAAATAATATTTTATGTACCTGAATAAATTCTAGGAACTATAGATGACTTCTCTCTTCACTGCCACATGCCTTTCTTCTCATTCTAGTCTCCTTACCACTACATTTTTCTCTCATAGGTCTTGTGGGGAGACTCATAATAATTTGGGCTAAGAAGGGCTTTACATCAGTATTACATCAATGTGCTTTTACTTTCTTCCACCTTATCTAGGCAGCTGAAAGGACTACGTAGTGCTTAGGGCCAGATGCTTTTATGGCCTTAGTTAGGTGGTCTATAAAACCTTAACTCTTGGGTCACATAAAGAAGTCAGTTGGATCCCTCTATAGGAAGGCTGGATTTGTTGTTTGAAAACATGCAAGAAGTTGGCTTCCATGATTATACAAGAAAAGCCAATTTTAATGTAATGATAATTGGACAAATGTCGACTCCTGCTGATAGAGCTGCTAATTATATTCTGCAATCGTGCTGCTAGATCAGAGGGATTAATATATAACATTCATAGAAATTCCTATTTTTATGGATATCATGCATTAATTTAGTAATTCTTCATACATTTTTGTAGTCCAGTGAAACAAGGAATTACTGGCTCATCAAGGGCATATAAAGCAACACTAGTGTTTTTGAAGATTTATCCTTCTAAGGTCCTGCCATCTTTGGTGCTGCTTTTTATTTTTCTTTGGTATTTACATTTTCAGTGCAAGAGTAGGATTTCAGATCCTGTGCTATGAAAAATAATGCAGTGCTTATTGCAAGCAAATAAGTGGTAATAACAAATGCAGATTGATCACCCGAACAGAGAATTCAAGCCCTCTTCCTCCAAGCTGTTCCTTAACTGTAAGAACCTCCTCGAAAAGGAATGGGATAATCCAGGCTACACATCCATTTACCACTTAGTCCTTTAAATGGGACTACAGACAAGGATGCAGTTCTTGGTCATTTTTGTGACACATCCAAACGTTCCTGGGGAAATATGCTGCCAGGACCAGAGTTACTTGCAAGCATCAATTAATAAAGACCTGGGTGAATTTTGGTCTATTGCTTGCAGAGACCTGAATGAGTCTGTAAATATCAGAGATTTGCAAGACATCCAGACTGTGAAGAACTTTGTTTATATAATAATGGCAAGTTTCCTAGTGTTTAAGCTTGTGAAACTTCAACTTGCTTGCTGCTGCACTTTCAATACAAACTATTATTAGTGACCTGTCTCATCGATATTCCAGGCTCTGATATGTCTTTGAGAAGACTTCATTTTTCTAAAAGTCAGCTCCTAGTCCTGTCATGACAATTTCCACCATGGCAGGTGCCACTGGCTCCAGGATGAGAATGTTTTTATTATAGGACAGACACATGGCTGGATTCACCTTTCCTCTAGGATGACCATATAGATGGTAAGTAGCTTCTCTGGAGTTAGAATAAACCTGCAAGTGCAGGACTGATGCAAGTAAGCACAGAAACCAAGGCCTGCAGATGAGTAATTTTTAGTGTTAATTGTGACAAATCTGAGCCTGAAAGTTGCCTCCCTGGTGTCATGCATCACCCAGCAGGCTCAGGTGAGGACCCTGCCCAGGTGGAGGCAGGTGTTTCAGAATGACAGCTCCACTAAATCACAGTCTCTTTAAAGAAAAGTGATCCTTACAGAATGAATACAGATCTTCACTAGATATTAGATTTCTTATTTATTTGTCAGCTTTTCCATTTTCCTAGACCTCTCCAATCTGAAAGTTTTCTGCCTGGGGAAATGGAGAGCTTCATAGTGTGAGTTGGCCTCAGGGACAATCTTATCTTGATGCAGTGACATGAGCATTGTCTACACGAAAATATTTGGAAGTCACCATAAAGGGCACATGAAGGGATAATCCCTCCGTTTTTTCACATGGTCCTAAGAGACTGTTTGGCAGGATTCCCACAAGACTGTGGCAGACGGGCAAGCAGTCAGGCCAGCAAACATAACATATTAGGGAAACAATTAATCTTCATTCCAAATTATCTGCCATTGCTGACTGCATACATGTGCACAGTGATTAATCCCCTTTCTTGCTGGGGGGGCTGATTCACTGCAATTTAACACAAGTTTCTCCAACCCCTTTTGTTGGCATCAGCAGCTTTGCCAGGGCTTGCTCCTGATCACTCTCTTCTTTCTCTCTTGATGCAAGGTACAAAAGTGGTAGTGGAGATACAAATACTATCCCAGAGGTAATTCTATTGAATAAGGTAAATCTATAATCATCCAGTTGAAAAAAATCTGTTAGAGATGCTGTAATTTGTTTCTGTATCCCGTGGTATATTGATACATTAGACAAAAATATGAACTATGCACAGACATTACTAGAGAAGCCTTTTAAAAAACCTCTGGAGTGAGAGATGAAAGTATGTGACTTTCTCCCTGTTTTCATTCAGACGAGTAAATCTACCTTACATTCAGGCATATGTTCCTCCTGAACACCTTAAAATAATTCAGACTTAAATAGATGTTTAAATATGTTTTAAATATGTGTTAAATATGCTTTATATTCCAGGTAAGCCATCTGACCCACAGGTATGAGATGCAGACAATTTTTACAATGTTTGGAGTTCTTTATACTTATTTATTGCTAACCTGGCAATAATGTAGGACTGAGAATTTGTTACCTTTTTAATTTTTATTATTTTATTTGGTTGCTTTGTTGTAAACTGAGGTGGGAAATATTTTTTGAATGAAAATATAAGAAAAAAATGTATTTGTTCCACAGATTTATTTCATTTGTACTATTTTGAAGTCAGCGTTTGTAGTCTTGTTTCTACACATTTTAGCAGAAATCTTTGTAGAACTAATGCTTGATTAGAGTAAAACACATATCTATGAACTAATTATTTCATAGTTCAAGCTATGATTGCCAAAAATGTGATAGTCTCTTCCAAAATCAGAAAGACTTAATAATTCCTTTGTGCAGAATACAGTTAGCACAAAGTACTTGCTACAACAAATAGCCTTAAAAACATTACAGCTTAATGGTTGGATGTAGCCAGAATATAGACAAGGGGGTCCACACAATTAGAGATTCCACCTTTTTCCTTTAATACTCTTAATAGCATTTGCATAATTAAGCAGAGTGGTTGCAAAATTTAGGAATGCCACCTGGGGAGGGATTGCTCTGAAATTACACTCTCTCCTGTTTGTGCCACACAATACTGGTTTACACACAACGGCTTAGTAGTCAACCCAAAGAACAGTTTTATGCTGATATCCACCACTAATGCCTGGTTAATTATGAAGCCAGCCTAGGGAGATGCAGGTGCTACCTTCAGGTCTGCAATGCCCTGAGATGTATTTTTGCCATTCAAAGTTAAGGGAAGTGAACACTGACGTTTTGCATTTCCAAGTCTTGTTTTCCCTGAACATACCATTTCTGAAAATTTCTATCTTCTTTTATCTCTAGCCTTATATTTTGGCTAAATAATAATCCTACATTAACTGTTGTTAAACTTTTCAGCCTCACCGTTCTCCTTCTGTTATTACTATGCAAGCATAAAACTAAACCCCAATTTCATCTGTCTTCAAACTTCTTTTCCAAATGTTTTCAGCTTTGTAAGAAAGGAAAAGCAGATTGAAACATCTTAAGAATGAACAGTGTTGCAGGGGTTCCTGTATTTTTTTGAATGATTTTGCCGGTAAACTGAAAAACCTGTCATACAACAGTTGCTCTAAATTGTGAAAGGAGAAGTAATTTTTAGCATTTGTTAATGTAACTTAAGGGAGGGAAAGGAAAATATTTAAAATGTTGAAAGAAAACCAGTAACCTTACCTTGCCTAACCTTTCTTCTGTTTATCTGTAGTTCAGTCAAGTGGATTATTTGGAATTATGCTGAAGATGCTCAGATAGCTGCAGTTTAGCTGGTATGGCATTTAGCAGGAACCTACCTCATGCTTCTTTCCCTGTCTGGGAGATGCTCACTGTAAACATTCACAGAGTATGGGTAAAATACAGCTTAGACTAAGCTGCCTTTGTAGAGCTACACAAAGTGACTGTACCGAAAAAGGCATGGTGAGAACAGCCGAGAGTAAGTCAGCTTCTTGTTTGAAGCTTGCAGATCATATGGTGCATGACCCAACTAGCCACCCTTGATCTCAGATTGGCTTCATTGCCACTAAAAGTCTTTGGCTAATTTACTATTGTTTGATTCTGGCTGGAATGTGGAAGAAAAAAGCTTTAGTGCATGATTAGATTAGCTCTAGACAGCTAAGCTGGAACACTTAGATGAAACTCCTGTTTGGGTTCTCATCATCTCAAAACTGAGGTTTCACAGCATGGTTCTTTTTGGCCTTTGGCAGAGCAGGGCTGCAGAGAGCACTCTCCTTGTTAGTCTCCTCAACAACAACTCCCTTTACTCCCTCTTCTGCAGCACAGGATGCTTGTCCTCACCAGTGCAGCTCCCCAGTGTTTATTCTACCTCCCTATTTCTACCATTCCCCACCCCCTGACAAACTTTCCTTTCTCCTTAGTTATTAGGAGGGGACCCTCTGTTTCATCTTAACCTTCGTCACTACTTTTCAAACCAGGTTCTTCATGTGCACTTTCCTACTTGCAAGATGCTCCCTGTAACCATCCCTGGAGCTACCTTGCCATCCTTTTATGGTCTCTTCCTTCACCCTGCACCTCGCTTTGATAGCATAACAGACTTGGTGGTGGCCATGTTGCAAATGCTCTGTAGCTCATTGCTTCTCTCCAGAAGAAAACCGGAATAAACCTTCTGCAGAAGAAACATTCCTCACAAAGGTTTCAGGGAACATGTATTTTTTACCTGGAGCTAGATGAAGATTTATAGTACTTTTAGTAGCAATGGCGCAACTCAGAGTCAGGTATATCCTGCTGAAAGTAACCAGGCATCAGCTCATTCTCACTGCTTCTGGGGGGATGGCCAGGGAACCTTTTTTCCACCTCCTGAGGTCAGTCAGACCTTCAGAAGGCTCCCAGCACACGGGTGTGCTGCCTGGGTGTCACGTGAGCTCTCTGAAGCAGTCACACAGCCCTCCTGGACGATAACCGCCCGTGAATAATGGATCACTGCAGCGAAGCATGCTGAGGATGTATTATTCAAATGGCAGCAATACCCAAAAAAGAAAAAGCCACGCTTGGAATTTGTATAATCACAGGATAGCAATCGACCTCCGAACACACGGGTGGCTGCTTTCCTGGAACCGCACATCTGGTAAAAGAATGCCAGGCTTGCAACCCTTAATTAGTATTTAATAAACTGAAAAGGTGTCATTTACGCTGCTTATTTCCCTCTAGGAGAGAGACTTATTCTTCTTGCTGCCTATGTGCCTTTCCAGACTTCAGGCCTTCCTGTTTTTCCTCTGCTCTCAACAGCAATAGAGGGAAAATACAATGGCATCTTTAAGCTGCGTGAGACAGTTCGTTCATTATGGTCGGTGACACTGTTATTGCAGCTAGCAAGCTAAGCTGAAATCACATGTCTTTTTATATATAGCACTCAGCTAAATTGATTCAGGAGCTGTATTTCAGCAAAATGTGCAATGCTGCGAGGAAAGTACCCTCCAATGGCACAGACAGAGTCATCCCACCAAAGTGAGTCTCCATTTGTCTGTTTAACCTGGCGTGAACCTGGTCTTTTGACACTTTCTATAATTATTTCTTAATTGTTACATCTATCCAGACCAATGCAGTCCCATTGCTCTGGGGCAGGTTATATTCTAGATGTTACATGAAGACTGAAGATTCAGGACTTCCAGTCTGACTCTGGCTGACCCAGTCACCCTTTCCACAGCTTCAATATGTATGCCTCCTCTCTTTAAATGCAGGTTACACATACAAAAGTAGGTCATACATGCATACATATCTCTGCAGTCCCTCCTGAATGTTGGGAAACTCAGTAATCTCCAATTGCTCTGCGAAGGCAATGTCTGGGATGGTAAATCTTAGCTCACAGTCCCTTTGTACAATGGGACACGAGTCACTGAGCAAAGGGCATTAAAAATACTATTTTCTCAGCCACAGACAGCAAAAAGGCTTTAACTGTGTCCTTAGGTCCAGCAAAAGTATGAAGAATATTGACAGGATTTATTGTGAATAATACCAAAAAAAAGAAAAACCACTAAATGTAATTGCAAGAAAATTAATGTGGAAAGCAGTTCTATAGTATAAAATATGTGAAATCTTAAGAACAACATATAAATTTTCTTCCTATCCCAGAACAGACATTTTCTGAAAAACTATTACAAAATACACTTATTCTGATATAATAATTCTACCATTTTAAAGAAATTAATTCATCCACTTACATCTCTAAATACTGACTTTTACTCAGCCTGAGTAGTGCCCTTATATTAACTATCACTAAGCTTTTCAGCTCTGTCATTTTCTTGTTACCATGTAAGCATAAAACTACCCAGCCCTTTCAGCTGACCTTCAGAAAATGAAGCACTATTGTGGATAAAGACCTAGAAAATCACAGTTAAAGCTCTTGTTGACTTTAGCAGTGCCAAGGTTTCATCCACTTGTTCTCTGATACAATGCCTTTGTGAAGCTATGAAGGCAGTTGATCATAGGTAGCAAAGTACCTGCTGATGAACTCCTGCTGAGATGCCAGTCCTTGCACAGTAGATTTCAGCCTGTTGCCAACAGATTTGCATTCCATGGTTGTCTTCTAACCTATATGTACCTGTGGACAGAAGACCAAAACCTGATCCCCACTGGAATGGCACAGACCCATATCTGAATGACAGGTTCAGCAAATGGCAAGAATTGCTTGTGTGCAGCTACCAGGTTCTGAGGGCAGTCTTTGTACACCACGGAAAGTTATGTGGAGCTATCTTTTCCACTGATTTTGTATTGTTATTTCCCAGTATGACCATGGCAACTTCAGAAGCCACAATGTCATTTAAATGTCTAAGTCTCCTTAGATTTCACTCCTGGAAACCTCGAAACACCTCCAAGCATTGCACAGAAGATTTTCCCAAATAGCTGCCAGAATTTAGTGCATTAAAGGAATGTTGAAGTCGAGATTATTCACATATTTAAAGGTGTCTGAGCTGATACCTGCCTCTCATAGGCTGGTGCTGATCCTTTAGCAACGCTTCCGGGATCTCAGTGCTGGCCGATGCAGACTTTTCTGGCCTATGAAATATAAAAACACAGACAATTTTGTATAAAACCAAACCAAAACAAAAAATTGCAAGGTTGTCTTTCAAAGTGGTCTGTGGCATCCAGATACTGTATCTGCAGGATCCCCCTTGCATCCCACTGTGCCCACAGGAGCAAGTCAACAGGACTGCCAGAACTCAATGCTGCTGAAGAATTTAGGGTTTTATGCTGGGTCTGGTGATGGGAAAGCTTCTGTGGTCTCCAATGGTCATGGAGATGCAGTGGCTAATACAGCAGAGGAGACAAGTTTGCAAACCACAACGATCTGGTGAACACAAAAGGAAATCTTTAATAAGGACCTGCTACTTTGATGGAAGAGAAAGAAAAATTGAGTCCCAAGCTTCCAAATACTGAACAGAGATAAAAGAGAGAGGGCTCTGTGCAAGTGAGCATTAATCAATTTGCAATACATTTCATTATTTAAAGCATTAATTATCTTTCTGCTAAATTGAGCTGAATCAGTAGCTCCATTTAATTCTGCCTACTGTAGTGAAATCCATCCTTATTTTCTGATAACTTTCCTGCCCTGCAGTGGGAAACACTCTGTGAGGTGAATCTTTGATCTAAAAAAAGTAAGTAAACATAAATACTTTGGTTATGACCATCTCATTTAGAAACTCAGTGTCTTCAGAAAAATAACCCTGAATTTTTATCCATTATACATTTGAGGAACAGGATGATGAATTCATGCTAGTGGTTTGCATCTATGGCAAGATTTAGGTATGTTGGTTTTTCGGTAAGTAAACAATACTTGTTCACTTCATCCCATTAAGCTTTGAAAGTAGTAAAATATAAGGCTGTGATATGAATTTTTAAAAAGTCTGAGAGATGGTTTGCAGTCAATGCCAAGATATTTATTCTAAATAATAAATAAATAAATAAACCAAACTGGTTTATATTTTAATGCTTTCTACTTAAAAAAACAAAACAAAACAAAAAATAAACAAAAAATCCAACCCTATTAATCTACTTCAGACAAGTAGTTTCTACTTTAGAATGTAAAAATAATCTGTAAAAAGCTAAAAAAATAATTTCATTTATGGAGAATAACAGAAAATGTTGGTTCTCCCAAGACTGTGTTTGGAAATTATATATAATATTAAATATTCCTAGTTTTGAACATTCAGCTCCTTTTGACTGGCAACACTACTCACCCCCACCTGCTATGTTTCACACAGTACTCACTTTGGAATACTGTAAGGAGCAAAACTGCCTTTATGCAAAACTGTACAAAACAAACAGATGTCAGCACAAATCAAAAAGTAGTGATGAGGGAAGCTCAAGTAGGGAAGTGATTACAGTCATAACTCTATTCTTGGCAAATCAATTGTGTTTGTTCAGATGATCCTCTTAATAACCAAGGAAAGGGGAGGGTGGTGTTAGGAAGGGACCTCCACTTCCCTTCCACTGAATTTCAACATCTAAAAAACAAAAGGAAGTATTTTCTGGTGGCTCAGTGAGCCATAGTTATGAGAAGACATCCAAGCTGTTGCCTCTGTGGGTGTTTCTCACTTCATAAATTAGGTCCAGTGTCTGTACTAGGACAGTACCTGAGCATTTTGGCTTCTTCAAAGCACAGAGGATCACAAGGCCACTCTGAGAGAGAAGAGCTAACAGGCAAGTGAATTTTATTTCCATGCTAATACTGGCTTGAACGTTTCCATCAGACTTAAGCTTCCCACTCCTGCTCCCCATCACCTTCTCAGCTGTGTCTCCCCAGCTTTTTTTAGAGGCACACGTAAAATTATATCCTATCATTGATCCACAATAAAAGTAAGCCTGCATGAAAAGAGGGAAAGCTTTGTTTTCCACGTAGAACAGTTCCCTGGTAGGACTCATTGTTCATCCCCACAGTGGTGACAGCTTATCACTAAGATATGTCAGGGCAGGACAGCCTGAAGCTGACATTGTGGCTGAGGAATGTAAAGGAGGAATCAAACCCTGTACTTGGTATCCACAGTTCTCAGACTGCACTGAGACTCTCCTGGCTGAAAGAAAGATAGCTTTACTTTGGTTCATTGAAAGTCTAGTGAGCATCTGTGTACCACAGCCTGCTGTGGTTTAATGAGGTATTTTACACACTTACCTCTAGTTAGTGCAGATTCATTTCCTGAAGATGTACCTACAGATTAAATTATTTTGAAAAGGGAGCCACTGAGCACTCCTGTGTGTGCAGTACTGCTCCCAAAGATGTCCCAAAACGCTGCAGCAGGGCAAGGGCTGCTCCCAGCCTCTCGCCCAGCCCCAGGGTGTCCTTCCTTCTACTACCTGGGGCCCATGGGAGCCGAAGTTCAGAGGGCAAACCCACGGGATTGCTGGGGATTGGGACTTGCACCTCTCAGCCCATTTGGTTCTCCCTCTGGCACCCTATCAGGGGAAAGACTGCTTGGCACAGACAAAAGGCAAGATTCTGGCCCAGGGACAGCCTGGCTCACTGCAATTTATCATGGAAGAAATTACTTTGTTGTAACTTTGTCAGTACCAAATGAATTCACCATAATTAGTGCATTCAATTTGAATCCCAGTGGAAGCAATAATAATTTTCAGTTTATTCAAAAAGGTTGTTATTTTCCCTGACAAAAAAATTATGACCTAAAAATATCTGATGTATTTTTCATTATTTTAGTGACTGTAATGATATGTTTGGAAGAAACACCAATTTTCCTGTCTACTGCTTTTGACACAACAACAATTAGTCATAAGCAATAAAAAAAAGACATTAGTTAAGAAGTGGTAAGAAATACACAAATGTTTCTATATTCATAGCTACTGGATTATTATTTGGTTACATTAGTCTAACTCATTTTGTAGAATCAGGAATTTAGAAAACACACCCTCTAAAAATTGAAACTTTTTGATTGTAAAGAAGCAAAATAATTGTATTTCATCAGTATTTTCTTTCCTGAGGAAAAAGACTCTTTGGTAGCATCTAGGTATCACATCATGTAGTGAAAATAACAATGCAGTTGTGAGGAAACAACAGCTAGCCTTAAGATAGTAGTGTTTGTCTAATTACAGAGAGAGAACATATTCACATCATACTATCTCTGTGTCTTGTCACTAAGTTTGGCTGCTATATCTCTGCTTATTCAAGTAAATATATGGAAAAATATATTTGTAAATGTTTTCCTTAACCATTTACTTTATCAATCTTTGTTGGCATGCTTGTTGCTCACTCCTTTTATTCATCTATTTGATATACATAAAAACTACTATGAAAATCGTCACTTATAATACTTCAGAAATTTAAAACTCCTTTACTAAAATTGCTTTACTGTATCAATTTTGGCCTTTACTTTCCCCTTCTTCACTCTTCCCAAGTCCTTTCCCCTCCAGACATTGTACTTTCAACTATTCACTTCCCACATTATCTTACCCTTGCTTTCCAGGGTTGCAGCATTTTCCATGTATCCATTTTCATAAATAATGCATGGAGGAAGAACCTACAACTTCTCTGTCAGTCCTTATCCAGAGGGTAGGTTCATTCTCCCAGCACCAACAGGTGAGTCACTGACACACATCACCCTTGTCATACAGACTGGTTCTCTCAGAGTGAGCTGTGTCTTTCTCAGCTTTTCCTAGCACCACGTCCTCATGACGTAATTATGAATTTACTGCCTCTTAAACATAAATCTAATGTGGTTTGGAAGGCTAGATTCTCGAGGCTGCCATATATACTCTTAACAGAGAAGGGATGATGTCTGGGGTTCTGTGAAGGTCCAAGGTGAAGGTTTTACTGCTTCATTGGGACTTAGAGCCTTCTCAATGATAGAACATGGGTTAGGCTACATATGCACTCTCTCTCTCTCTGTTAAAAGAAATCCCAAATCTGGCTGCTCTAAAGCAGGATATTAATCCAAGCAAGAGCTAAAGCTGTGTGGTTAAGAACATTTAGTCACGGGCCCAGCACAGGCAGCTCTGATGAGAGATAAGGTTTGGCTCCTGTAAAAGTCAAAAGGAGATTTGCCTCTTGCTCTATGGAAAACCAGGTTCTAACACAGCATGAAGGCTATTTCTCCATTTGTTTCCTTTTCTTCCAAAGTTGGATAATTTCCCTCCCCCACTTCTTAATTTCTTACTATTTCTGGTAGACTGGGAAATCTTGTTTTGGTAATTTTTGTATCGTGAACACTGAAGAAATTGTTTTTGTTTCATTATTGCTCACCCTGCAAAAATTGGGTTTCTGCTGTGCTCTTTGCCTTCCAGTTTCCGATTACACAAAAAGATACACTATTAAAATGTAGAATAACTTGCACTACTTGCACTTTTCTAAACCTTACTGCTTATCGGAGTGATTTAAACAGCACCTCCTGCATCAGCTAAACAATTTGGTCTTACTATTTTCTACAGATAATGGGGATCATCTGTTATTAATGAAGCTTAATTTATTCACCTAATTTTCCTTGCTGAGTTCCCTCAGCAACAGACCCCAAACAACAAGCATATGAGGATGGCAACAATTTTTAAAGGACAGCCCATGCTCTCCAAATGCTGCTATGGTAAGACAAGTTCTCTTTGACGTTTCGTGTTTACAAAAGTCCCACTGAGAGTGTCTTGCCTCTGATGCATGGGGCCAGTGACTTCCACTAGAGCTGATGTCCAGCAGTGCTGCAGCTTCAGCCACTGACTCTCTCCCTCTGCACACGGGGCCCTTTCTTAGAGGGTCCTGGGTCACAGAATAGGTTTTAAATAGCAGCAGAGTTAGGAAAACTCACTAAAATGGAGAACTGCCTACACATCTCTTTGAGTTATGAAAATACGTTGAAATATTTTACAAAGTGTGACACCCAGTTACTGATGAAGAGCTGAGTTGTTCAAAACTCATTTTGTTTTACTCACAGTATTGCTAGCTTCTTATATGGAGCAGATACATATGATTATAGATCACAAAATGAATGTATGTGAAAGCTTCCAGGTCTCCTGAGCCCCTCCCTCAGCTTATAGAGCTCTTTGAAGTTAAAACAAAAACAAGCCTCTAATTATCTCAAGAAAACCTTGTGAACAAGGAGCCTTACCATCAGAAAGAAATTTTCAGTCATCATCTGTTCTATGCTGGTATTCTCATGCAAAGTCTTTATCTGCACACTTCTAACGCATCTTCCTTCTGGGTGACTTCTGAAAGTCTCCAAGTATCAGGAGCCCAGCACAATATGATTTCTCTCTTTGAGTTCCTAATTTTTAATATGGTCCTACTGAAAAGTTGAGTAGTTGGAATATTCTGTAATAACATCACCAACCATGAAATACTTGATTTAAGAAATGCAATGACAACATCTTATATTTAATAAGTTCATCACCAGTTCAGGCTATTTCACACAATGGAATGCCACACATGGCCCCAAATCTGTACACTGAGAGACCCAAACAGTCTGGGGAGAGCCAAATTTAACAAACAGTTTGCAAATCATTTAGCAGGTACTAAATAAATGCCAGGTGCTCAGAGAAATCTCTGGTCAAAGGCAGAAGAGTGATTTTTGTATCTCTGTGGGTAAACAAGTGATCTCATGTCCATAAGGTGCCACTGCTGCAGATACTAAGGTTAATTTTCACTAATTTGGAAAATGAGGTCAGCTGTGTAAATCTTTTATGATCGTGAATCCAGGATCACCAGCCATGTTCAAGAAGCCCACCAGGCTTCAAAAGGCAGTAGTAAAATGAGCTGCCCTTCTGAATGATGGAGGTGGCTTGCTGGATGAGGTAAAGCTGTACCACTCTCTCATTTGTCAGGGCATATTTGGCTACTTCTGAAGTTTTACACTGGCTACACCCACTCCTCATCCTGTGGGCAGCACAACAGACCCTAGAGGCACCAATGGTGAGCGACAGGAGGTGAAGTGGTACATGGTTCTGCTGCCTGTGCCACTCCCTGCTGCTGCAGAGCCATGCTGGCCCTATCTTAGCTGTAAATGAGGAAACTTGATGGTTGCCATAAATTATGTTGCCAATCCCAGGGGCTGTTCCAGCAGTGCTGAGGCACTGCCACCTTGGAGTGAATGCCAAAATGCCAGCCCCCAGGCTGTGGAGCAGCTGCAGGAGCTGCATAACCCCTGGGGGCTCCTGATGCTGGAGGTATCTTCAGAGAAGCAGATGAACCATGTTAAGACCTGATTTGCATGTCAGTCACTCATACTTCCGAACTAATGATCTAGTTCTTAGCATCTTTGAAAATATTGGTTGCTAATGAAAATAATAAACAGAAGTTTATGCATCCTGAGCAGTTAATGCCTCTAAAGAGATCACATAGAATAAAAGGGATTGCCAAGGAAAGGATGCACCCATTTGAGGCTTTTGGCAACAGCCAGACTCCAGATGATTTACTTAAAATTAGCCCCAAAGGCAGCTGAGAGCAGCTCCATACATCCCATGTCACTTGTCAGAATTTCATTGCCTAAAATGGAAATGGTTCATAAATCACAAGGCAGTGCAAGATCATGCCAAACAGAGGACCATTAATTGCATATTAGAAGAAATAACCTTTTTAACAAGCAAGTTTACAGGGGCTACTGTAACGAGAAGAGGAAAAAAGAAATTCTTTGTACTGTCCTTGGAACTATTTGCCTTAATCTGTCCTGCCCTCAGAAACCTCTGAGTTTCCTTCACAGTGTAATATTTCATTCTCTTTAGCAGCTGGAAGGTCGGTGTTTGATTTGTTAATGCACAAGGTGCAGAATCTGTGACAGCTGTGTCTGTGTCTGACTAAGGGCCACAAAATAAGCAGGCATATGCTATGTAGAGCATGTTTCACTTGCTAAAGCAACTGCATTTTGTTGTACTTCAAGCCTTTCATTATTGAGCCTCAAGATAACTATATCTTTTGGGCTTGCTGTACCAAGGACCCATTGAGGATTAGGTCATGTGCAGGTCAGATGTCCCTCTAGGAAAATATCGGTTAGTTCTGAATGATGAAAAGCAATAGGTTGCCCACTGTGTGTGAGTATGCATACATGTCTGTGTATCATGTATAATATTATAAAACCGGTTTTTTGCAGATGGAGGTGTTGATTCTCTGAGTGCTTGTGCTTCTTCATAGGACAACTGATGTGACTAAGTTACACGTCAAGAGAGAGGCATGTGCATGCTTGTAAACTTGAAATACAGAATAATCATCTACACACAAACTCTCAGACGGGACTAAAAGCCTGCGGACATTTCAGGATTGACAGCATGCCAAACTCTCCAGAGAGCTGGTTTGGTGGAGGGCTTGTTTTTATAAAACTTGTAAAACAAGAATTCCCAGAAGGCAGCTGGTCTGCAGGCAATTAGGAGGAGCCCACAGTGCCTCCACGTGGGGCACTGCACTGGTACTGCGGCCGCGCGTAAGCCAGGCGGGCATGGGTGGTGTCACATGTGTGCTGCACATGGCACAGGAGGGGCACTCCAAACTGCTGCCTGAGCTGCTTCTGCCTTGCCCCACTGGAGGGTTCTCAGTATCACTGTTGTGTGCAGACCAGCCAAGAGCTGCACACCTCCATGCTGTGCCTGGGAGGAGCATGTTGTTATACTGGTGGAAAAAGAAATCTCTGTCTTCCAGAAGCCTTCAAAATTTTCCACCAGTCATTAAGACCCAATAAAACTGTTAGCACCTCCTCAGATATCCTATTTTCTCATGCCATCTTTCAGGTGTACTCTGTGGGCTTCCCTGTTTAGTACATGCAGGATACATTTTAAGAGCCTCATGAATTATTTCGGGTAACGCAAGAGGAAGCAAACTCCTGACATCTGAGAGAGCTTAATGTAGCAGTGGCCCCAAAAATGGGTATCCTGGACCTCAGCCTGATTCTTTGTCCTTCCCAATCTCCTTTCCACTTAGGTATGATTTAGAGGCAGGCAGATGGAGCGTGGGAGACAAGGGACTCACTGGAGCTGCTCTCCAGAGGCTAGGGAGATACCTGGGGTGCCTGAGGTGTGTCCAGTGCTGACTGCCTACCTTGAGGCTGGAGGGCAGCCCTGGGTGTCCTGCCCTGCTTGGCGCAGAGTTTGGGTACAACTGGAGACGTAACATGGAGATACCAGAGACCATCTAGACACATGAGCAAATGATGCGAGAGAAAGTGCAGCATGCACAGAGAGGACATCTCCACAGACAGTGTTTGTAGGAGGCAGAGGAAGATCCTGCAGAAGCAAACTCATCGAATTTATCAGATTACCTACTTATATCCTTGGGGTCACTTTTCCAAATTCTGAACTTTGTTTTGAGCTTTATTGCTCCAAAGGGATAAAAACTAGAGAGCCAACATTTTACAAAATTAATTCCAGCATTGTTTCAATTTAAGAACTTTCTCCTTTCTTTCCTTGGCACTGCAAAGACCTGCTTAAATTTAATGACATCTATTTATTTTGGATTAGCGTATCCATTTCCCATTTGTCAAATAACCATACATGGGAATCTCAATTTAGGATTGCTTTTATTTCAGAAATTAGCACAGAAAGCATCATACTTGCAGGGAGAAAGGGGGATTAGAACTATCTTAGAAAAAAAAAATATTTTCTTACACAAACATGTTTTTGCAAATTATTTTCTCTTTTGGGATTTTTTCTGGTTTTTATCACTTGAAAGTTAAATGTTTTCATTAACAAGTATGGATTTGGGGTGGTTTCTTAAAAAAAAAAAAAAGAGGGTATATTTTTTAATTTCTCTTCCCCAAACCTGTTGAAAACAATTGACTTAATATACTGCTTAAGCACTCTGTATCAATCCCAATGGGAATAAGACATCTAAGAACCAGACATCTAAATAACTTAACTAATTGCCTCCTGGCAAAGAGACTTTATGGAACAAGACATTCAGCCTACACAATTGTTTTCCTTACCTTCAGAGAACACCATTACAGCTGTCAAAGGGCTCCTAGAGCTGTATAAGCTAAGGATTAATTGAGGATAGAGGGATTGCTAAATATCTTGATTTTTGTGGATAGATCTGATGTGAACCTCTGCTTTCCACAAGCTTTTTTGTACAGAATTAATGAGCCTAAAGATGGAAGAACAGATGCAATATTGGTACCTTCCACAGCTGTAGCTGTCAAGATGGATAGTTTCTTTTCTTTTGTCACTGGCAGAATAATACTGGCACGTTAAAACTGCTACCAATGGCAGTGCATCTTCTGGGTGGGTATAAATGATCCCTCTTTAATGAGGCTGCCACACCCCAGCAGCTAGCCCAAGATGTCATTAGTTAATCTTTACCAGACATCTCTGGAGGACATTAGAGAGATGAAAGTA
This sequence comes from Climacteris rufus, assembly GCA_013398175.1. Lineage (NCBI taxonomy): Eukaryota > Metazoa > Chordata > Aves > Passeriformes > Climacteridae > Climacteris > Climacteris rufus. Next base: position 443,052 of record VZRZ01007209.1, on the reverse strand, counting down.
GGAGCAGTCACTGTCTCCCTGGAGAGTGAAGAAGTCCTCATTGAAGACACATACCAGGGGATGGAGAGAGCAAGGTCTGGACACACCCCAAAGCTCCACTGCATAAAACCTCTGCATCATCATCTCAGGGGAGAGGGAGCTGAGAGCTGCGAGGGATCACAGTCTGGGGCTGCCAGAGGCTGCTGGGAAAACACATACTGGGCTGAGATCCCCAGCCTGCTGTGGATGTTTAGTTCTCTGCCAGGTTGTCTCAGTCCTCACACACAGCTGGTCTCATGCCTGAGACTCGGGACAGTGTGCTCCACTGGGACAGCCAAAGTCATTGCAAATACCTGCACTGAGTCCAGGTATGGGCAGGAAGCCCAGGCTGGACATCGGACAAGAGAAACAGCGAGCACACCAGAGCAGGGGACAGGTCAAGAGTACGGCCAGACATTAGAGGCAGAGAAGACAAGAAGCTCATGCCGGACCAGGTACTGGAGCAAGTCAAGGGCAAAAGCAGGTATCAGAGTAAAATAGGAAGAAATATAGCTTCAGGTTTTGCTAGAAAGAGCTGCAGTGATGATATTTTCCAGTGTCTGGGTGAGGACAAACCTAGGGTCACAGGCAGATACGAGGTTTATTGGTGCCCTCAGATCAACCAGGAAAAAGGTGGGCTCTGGGAGCCACTGGAGACAGGGTCTGAGTGGAGCTGACACTGCCAGGGAAAAATGAAAAGATAATACCATCCTGCTGAAGGCATATTTTAAAATACAGTACGGGTCTGAAAACCACAGCTAAATAAAGTGTTGTTTTAGTTAATTATATATTAAGAACCTTATTCCCAGAGACAAACAGAGCCTTGTTTAAATTAGCATATTGCTTGATAATTAAGAAATTTGCTACAATAACAACAACACAACTACCCAAAACCAACATTGTGAAAATAACTTTGTGAAAAAGTTTTGACTGTCTGTTAAGGTCATTAATTAGAGGTATTATGTTACAAATACTCTGTAAAGTTAGTGGTGGTGTAAACTGAGACATAGCAACTGTGGGTGAGCAGAGACTTTATGTGATATGAAATGAGGACATATTACACACAGACTATGAAAACACATCAACATAATAATCAGAGTGCACCTCGAGTATTTTCAGTAATGTCAATTTGTTGTGTATATGGTATAGCTGGAATTGCTATTGACTCCAATTGTTTCAAGTGAAAGGCATCATGCAGCTAAATCCTGTGTGCATGTGGAGTGGAGGAATTCACTTTCAGCAAATCTGGTTCTATGACCACAACATTTCCTCCGGCCTCTTATCCTGGATAATATTAACACTGTTTTTTTCAATGCCATGGGCATGACAGGCCTTAAAGGCCATCGCAGGATTGGTTTTCACTCCTCTTTGGCTTATTTCTGCACCCCTATTTGGGAGAGTGAGTCCCCATGGTGCTGTCTGAGAACACATTACCTGTTCTTTCTGTGTGATGCACATCTGTTTAAATCCTGCCCCGAGGCAGTGTGCCATCACTCAGATGACCTCTTCCAGCACTGTCCACCACAAAATTACTGTGGGAGTCTTCTTATTGCTTACAATTTTACTGTCCTTTCATGTAAGCATCATTCTGTTCCTTAATTAAAAAATACAGTCAAGAACTGATTGATCTCTGTTATCCCCATCATAATCAATCAAGTTCTCACTACACTGTCTTTCTTCCCAAGATAACCATTCACTGGGTTTGTATTCTCTTTGTTAAATGTAAGTCTCATTAAATATCTAACTCTTTCTCGGATCTTTTCTAAGTTATGTTTTTTCTTGAGATTAGAAACAGTATTAAAGAAAGCATTCCAGAGACTTTATATATATATACCCACATATATTCTGTTTGTACTACTCAGTGCAGTAGCTTCTATCACTATTTAATGAGCTTTTTTGAGCATTTAATCAGCATTAATGTGCATTGTTCACTGCTGCTGTACACTTCATTGATATCCATACAGTTTTCCACAGACCCAGCTCAGAAACCAACATGTGAATATGACTTTTTTTTCTAATATTCACACCTGTTACATTTAATCAGATACAAACCTGATTTCAGTTACATACCTATTACAGAATATAAAAATCTATTTAAATTCTTTTAATGAGTTTCTTAAAATTCCCCTTAATTTTTACTAATCAAATTATTTAGAATCAAAGCTCCTCAGTTCATATAACAGGCACAGCAGGAGGGTGTAAATCTAACATCTGCTCAGCATGGGACCCTAAGTTATTATCTGTGTGGTCATGAAGGGCTACGTGCAACCATATTTCTAATTCTTTAATGCTGATGTAATCAGTCTTTTAAATTGGAGGGTATGTGTGAGAAGGAAAACCTTGCATTTTCAGGGAAAATACGCTGTTAGAGCTTCCTACATGGGTGAACAGGAGAGAAGAATTGAGAAGCAGGAAAAAAAGAGGACTAAGAAGAAAAGTGGGCAGTACATTTTTCAGCTGAGGGGATCACTTACCCCAATGCCATGCTGTCCTCAGGAGGTGTGTTCACACAGGCAGTGGTCAGGGCCGTCGGTCTGCTGGGCCAGTGCCGCTCAGAGCCGCGATCCATGACCCCGCCGCTTCCTGCAGCGCAGGCTGCGGGCTTCCTCAGGGGACTGCTTCGCTTGGAGACCTGCACATCAGACTGCCTCACCTGCAGGCAAACTGGTGGGTGGCCATTTATGGTGGCAGAGCAAAAAACAGCCAGGAAACATTTACATTTGATGGCAACCACCAGGTTGGTTCCCTCCATGCATTCCTCAAGGTGACTTTGGATGCATGCACTCAGTAACATATGCTTTCCATCTGTACCCTCTGTCCTTGGGAAAACACCCATATAGACTGACTGTAGAAACCTAAAATGTGTCCGAGTCCTACCCTTCAGGGCTTCTCACTGAGCCCTGCTGTGGGCATAGCCAGACCACACTCTGCAGGATGCTTCACTTCTGAAGCAGTCTCAGAAGATGCCAAGAGGGGCAGCAAGTACTCCTAGGAAGCAACAAAGAAAGGATTACAGAGAGTAGATGGTCTGAGGATCTCAAATCCTCCCAGGAGCTTCTCAGGGTGCCAGCTGAGGTCTCAGAGTCCTGGGCCACTTCTTGAGTGCCCTCAAGGGAGGGAAGTAAACCTATCCTCCCCATGACTACATGGGAAACACCTCTGTTGCAGCACCGACATTTGCTGCCTGACATTGGGTAATGTGAATTCTCTCCTCTTCAGGAACATCCTAATAAGACACCTGATTGCTTACAATTTCTCCTCTCTTTCTGCTGTTTAAGCTGTGTCCCCTTATTTCTTTTGTGCTTTTTATGTGTGAGATTTATGCAAAGTCTTTCAGATTTATCTTCTTTGAAGAACGTGGTTGAGGTGGATTTTACAACAAACTTGTGTGGCATGAGTTATAGGGTTTGAATATATGCACCCAGAAAGCTAATATTAAAAAATTAATTACTTTGTACTGGAAGGAGTTCTGCACCTCAGGGATGTTCATCAGGATGGATGGAGCAGAGGATTCATTTCAAAAGATAGACATAACCTGGGTCTTTCAATATAATTCCTACACACGCATCCCTCAAACACACATTTGCCAAACGAACTTCCTTGTGTAAACACCAACTTCATCATACTAATTACACTGCAAAATTCATATGCACTCGCTCAATATTTGCAAACTATCTCCTTGCAGCAGAATCCTTTTTTTTTTTTCTTTCTGAACCGCATGCACACACTTTGTGGCCCATAAAGAAAGTGTACGCTAAAAAGAAATTTAAATACCAGCTGGCCCAAGCCTATATACATTTGAAGAGAGCTGCAGTTTACTCAGCTGAATTCATTTCCCAACAGTATATTTAAGGGTAGAATGTAATTTCAAGGTCTGACGGCTGATAAAGCTAATGTGCACATGGGAGAAAAAAAAGGTGCTGTCATTGCTGCAGACGATTCTAGTGCAGATCCATCCACATACATTCCTGTGCTGAAATTATTCCCCTCAAAATCATTACATACTCAGCCACTTTTCTCAGGGAATGCAGGCTCTGCAGGGGGAGCCAGGAGGTGCAGTGGGGTGTGGGGAGTACCATGAGGAGGAGACAAGTGGGAGAAGGCACTGGCAGCCAGTGACTGGAGGACAAGGGAGTCAAACGGAAGAGGATTTTCAGAGAGGGGATCAGACCACAGAAAACACCCTTTTGTACACAGCTGAAATGAGAAAAGAGACAAGGAGCAGAAGCAGAAGGATGTGAAAAGACAGGGATTAACTGCTGGACATAGCCTGTAATCCTGTTCCTGCAGTGAGTACAACTCTCAGATGACACATGGTTGACTCTACTCAGCCTGAAAAGACGTCATCACTTGATGGCCTCACTGCACTAAAACTGTCTTTCTTTCTGAGTGGACCAGCTGACACCTCATTGCCAAAACCTCTCTGAAGATCACTTTTAAAATGAACGTCTGCTTTTTTTTCATACTTTTCTTTCAAGAGAACTCCTGTTCTCGCTTGTGGTTAAGACTGGGAGCTGAACAGATGTCAAGACGAAAGAAAGGCATTATTAAAAGAATTCTCTTCCAGAGAGCTGGAAAAGCACGTTTTGGGCAGTTCTAGCCCAAACAATCCTCATTTTGCTAAGTTGAACTGTGAGAGCTTTCAGACACAACAGCCAAAGCAAATTTCTTATTTTTGTGTATTTGTCAAGAATGGGAATTCATTTTATAAAGAGTGGTTCAATTTGGCTTTAGTAAAGAAAATAAGACCAGCACTGAAACACCAGGGAAAGCTGCATTTCAGTCTTGAAGAAGCTACAAATGTGAAGAGCCAAACCCATGATGGTATGTCGAGACAGATCCTAAAGGAGATCCTGGTGCCTGAAGGGGAGTGTGGCACCTTAACTCCAAACTCTGATCTTCTCAGCTGAACTCCACAGCACCCTGTGGGCAACCAAAGGTTCTCCTGCTCTCACCACTCGCCCCACTGAAGCTTTTTTCCCCCTGCAAAAAAAAAAAAAAATTGGGTGCTTATGCCCAATGGACAACAAAGGCACTGGCTGGACACCTTCCCCAGCTCAGCCTTCCCAGTGTCCTGGGCAGACATCCCTGTCCCTCCCACTGCCCAGGGCCCACAGTCCCTGGGGGAAGCTGGTAAAGGGACACGGGTTCAGACCCTTTGGGGAGCACGACCAAAGCACCGTGTCATGAGAGAAGATGCCACCCCAGAAAGGCAGGGCACAGCCATTTCTGTGTGCCAAGAGGAACTCCCCCACTGGGAGGGAGCAGCCATTGCAAAGGCACCACCACAGAGCCATCCTGTGCTGCAAATACTCAGTGTTGAGCCTGCAACAGCCTCAGCCAGGGAGCAGGGATGTGCGAGCATGTGCTGTGCTGCACATCCTCTGCATGGCTCTCCGGGGGAGAAAGTCTCTGAGACCTGTAAAGGTTATGTCATACATGCCCCAGGCCAGAGCGCCGTGGCTGTGCAAAGAGCCTGTCAGAGCTATGAACCAACGCATCAAACAAATGAATGTTAATCAGTGCTCAGAGAGGGTTTCAAATGCTGTGGACAGGGCTGGAGGTGGCAGAGCTTCTGTTTAACCCGGGCAGAGAGCAGCCAAGGGGTGGGCTGCTGAGCAAAGGAAGCAGCCGATGCAGATTCAACAGATAAAACAACTGGACCAGCAAATTCACAGCAAAACCCTGAGTGTTTTCTGTGCTGAGCCAGCCACAAAGCCTTGTGTTAAAGAAACAAATAAGACTTAGGAAATAGGAAAAATTAAAGCCAGAAAGGTAATGCTACTGGTAAATAAAGAAAAGCCAGGGACTGGAACTAGAAGGTTTGCAGCACGTCCACCTGAGGATCTCTCGATGGGCCTGGGAGGTGGAGGTGAACGGGAGTGCTGTCAGCAGGTGCAGACAGGGCCAAATGGCCAGGTCGAGCACTGAGAGAGCTGCTTTGCCCTCTCAGGGGCCCACGGGAAGGTGTTGTTTCTAAGCAATTGTCTGTCCCACAAACAGTCAGAGCTTAATCCTGGCTGCTCAGCCTCTCAAGGTGTTCCCCTGCAAATCTGGGCTAGCACAGCAAGGCACCAATAACCTGCAATGTCTGAAAACAGTCAGCAAAAATGGGACTCGAGGTCTCTCTCTGAGCACATGGGTTTGGATAGTGGTGGTGGGACAGATGAGCTGAAGAAAAACAGGCAAAGATTAATTTTGCACAAAAGGTTGTACAAAAGAAAGATTTAAAACCAGTCCTCCCTCCCTGCAGAAGCATTTATCATTCATATAAAAAAAGGTTGTGATTAAAATCACATTCATAAATGGGAAAGTGGACAACTNCCAGTCCTCCCTCCCTGCAGAAGCATTTATCATTCATACAAAAAAAGGTTGTGATTAAAATCACATTCATAAATGGGAAAGTGCTAATCCGCACTCTAAAAGGGAGAGAAAGCAATTTTGAGGAAAGAAAAAAGGAAATTAAATAAGTTATAGAACAAGATAGTGGCAGCTGGTGGCAGCTTAGGACAGTCTGGCAGTTCATCCACTCAGAATCCTCCTGTGTAATGGAGATGTCTGCCCCAGCACCCTGGCCTTGATGCTGCTTGGAGCTACAGGCTGTGTGACAGCACAGAGGCCTTTGTTGCCTGCCTGCCCTCATCTGTCAGGGGTCTGTCTACTGCAGATGGGAAGTCCTCTCTATTGGGCTGGGTATTGCCTTATTTTTCAAGCTCTCCCTTGCACATCCCTGCCTTTGTCTTTCACGGGGTTTGTAAGGGCTACAGCCAGGTACCTAAAGAGGAAAAGCACTTATTCTCTGCTACTGAGATTCACAATTAGACACTGTAATACTACAAACAGTTGAACAGTCAGAGGAGACTGTCTGATTGTGCCATAAAAAACATCATTAAAATGTTGGATTTAAAAGAAAAACCCTTAGCTCTGGAAAAACTCATTAAAAAGTCATTATTAGGTAGAACCACCATAGCAGAAGGAGGTGGGTGTTTGGGTAATGGACCTTGCATATGCACAGAAGGACCTCCTGGTGATGCCATTATGATGCAAGATTACAGTGGCTAAACAATTTCAGTGCCAGTGTATGGAGACCCCATTGAGTTACAGAAATAAAGCAAGGTTCTGCTGTGCAGATGTCCCGCTACTTATTACCAAAGTAAGAAAATAAATATATATATATTGCTATGATTTTATTTTGCACCAGAGGTAGTCTCATAAAGTGAACCTCCCACCTTTTCCAGGCATCCTATGTGCCAGCTGTCAGAGGGTGCTGCAAATCAGCATGCACTATCAGTACAGAGTACACACCAGCAGCACACCCTAGGCAAATGTCTCAGTAAGGTAAAATACACCTAAATACACAGAGGCATTTTTAATCTACCATCAGGAAATGGGTAGGTGCACAGAAAAGGGTGCATAGAAAAGAAACATATAACATCATATTTTGCTAATAAAAAATGTTTGCCCCATTAAATACTGATCTGGCTTCACCAGGAAACAATGTTTTAGAGTGTTTGCTGTAGCCTCTACCCTGCACTTATGAGGAGACAGGCACACCTGGTGCAGTGCATGGAGTCTGTAGTTTGCTAGAGCACAAAAAGCCCCCACATTTCCTTACACTGGTCACAGTAGCTTCCATCCATCAGGGACCTGTAGACAAACCATGTGCTAAAATCTGTTCATTTTTGTTTAACCAAAATGTTTGCTGCACACCAAGTCACAGTTGTATTTAGTGCAAGTAAAGTCTTTTGGTTTCCCAGCTGAACCCCATTCAGCTGTGGAGATTGATGGAGGGAATGGAGGGCCCTGGAGGCCTGCAGTTACAAGGTCACAATCCAAACCAGTGTGTGATGCTCCCAGCTGTGACCCTGCTGCCTGCTCTGAAAATGCTCTCATGTAAATGAAATAAAACATCTTTGACCAAGATGTGCCTGGTCTCAAAAATTCCCGAATCAGTAAAAGATAAAGTAACATATAACCCTTTTCTTTCCTGCCCTGCAGTTGAGGGTGCCCTGCTCCATGCAGATGTGGCAGCCCTGGCACAGCAGCAGGAAGCCCAGTGTTGCACGCTGTGTGCATCTGGAATTTTTTTCTGGACAACATCTGCTTCCCATTAGCCTGTAACTGACAGTTTACATCTATTTTACAGAAATCCAGTAACCATACCATTGTGGTAGTTGGAATAGAGTCTACCAAATAAAATCCACTTTCAGGACAAAAAGACTGAAGATTCTTTTGTTTGCTCTTTCCATCCAGCTGCAGTCATCAGGGAAAAACAAAACTGTGCAAAAACTCAGGCAGGTTTAGTGTTATATGCAGAGAAACTCAGGAAGCTGTCCTCCAGTTCACAGGGATATTTTCCTACCCATTTTCAAACCTTCAGGCATATTCACTGGAAAGGTCACCACAAATGGGTTGCTCACTCACCTGTGTCTCAGTGACCCAAATCCTTATGCCCACTGGCCGCCCAGTTGCTGCACGTCTTCAGCAAGAATTTAGGGTAAAGAACCTCATTTCTTGCTGGGTTTGTCTGGGAGAAGCTCCCTCCAGGCTTCAGAAGTGTTTCGTGTCCTCACAGAGGCAAACATAGGTGAGGTAGGAGCTACCAAACTGCGCATAAAGCACAGGCTGTTGTTCCACTTTCAAACACATTTCTAATATTCCAATAATTGTGTCACTAAATTTGTAATTAGAATGGACCCAAGTTTCTAGGAGCATAACTTTCCAATTTAGCTTTGACCATAACCTGAAATAGCTACATGCAGTCACGGCACCATTTGAGAAGAAAAGTTTTGCTAAGAGTACTTGCCTGAGAACCACCCCAACCCAGGTGGCTCAAAGGGAGGGCTGGCCTTTTGCCAGGATTTGTCCTGTTCTTTGGATTGATTCCCAGAGTAACTTCAGAAAACTTCCTGACCCTTATGCATTAAAAAAAACCACTTTGTGCTGTAAAAGGTTAAGCCTTAAAATACCCACTGGGAACAGATCTTGGAAGCAATTGGCATTACAGGCCAGTAATTGTTGACCCAAGGAGGAAGAAGGCTGAATGGCCGTAAGAAATAACACCTCCCCTTGCATTTCCTAGGGCCCCATTCTCGTCACTTACAATAAAGGAACTCATAGTGCTAAGTTAAGACAGATCATTTGGGTTTCCTCTGCGATATACAGGCTATTTAGAGAAGTGGTGAGCAAAGGTGTGAATTCAGCCAAGGTTATCAGTGTGGACAAGCTGTGGATTTGCATGGACTCTAGTCATCTACCACATCTGCAGTGTGATGCTGATTGGGTGGACATGACTTCTGCATTCAGGCCAGAAGTACCACTAATGTGAGCCTCTCACCCTGATTTCTTCAGGGAGGAGAGCATCACTGCAGGAAGACTTGCTAAGTTTGTTGAGACCAATGTCCATTTGTCAAATGATTCCTCACCAAAAGGGCTAATAACACAAAACCTCAATTATGGCTTCAGATCCCACTGTAATATTTAGCAGCATTAGCTTTTTTTGCTGTTAAATGTCAATAAATAAATGGAATAAATGGAACTGCCTTCATGCCCTTAGGGATGCAGGTGTGGAATGAACAGGATTAGCACATAAAGGGGACTCTAGATGCAAATGCAGGCCTGTATTTATGTACTGTTGTTGTGGAATCCTATATGCCACATGCTATACTTAAAATTGCTAATTTTAAGGATTCAGAAAATCATGCTAGGCATAAAAATATCAGGACACTGTCTTAGAATTAGTTACTTTATGGGCTAAATTAATTAGTTACATTCTATTTTGAAGGTTTTGGTTAATCCCAACTCAGATTTTTAGGACTTTTTGTGCTATCAGAAAAAAATCTGGATAGAGTAATATAAACATGGATCATACAGCTAGGGCTGGAAGAGATGTCAAGGATCATGTAGCCAACCCTTCATTCTGATGACTGGATTCAGTGCTCCCTAAATCACTTCTGCCAGATATTGGTTTGGCCAGTTCTTAAATATCTCCAGAGATGTTTACAGAGATGCCATAACTGCAGTTCATTCCCATTTATGACAGAAATGTTAAGTCTGAATGGAGAATGGATGAGATAGTCCAGGAGAAATGGCAGCAGAATGGCAGGAGTTAATAGCACCTTTCTTAGCAGGTCATCAGTATCCCATTTGCAAGGAGTTTCTCCAGACATCCAGACTAAGAATGCAAGAAGCTACCTAAAACAGGGGACAGCCTACAAGCAGACTAAGAAAAGTCATTTAGAAGTGATCCTCTTCATGCAATCCAAGTTGGACGTGAGGGTAGTGGCTGCAAAAGATGGCTCATGCAGAGACATCCCAGTTATCAGGAAGGAAAAAAAGTGGGTGAGACAGTGGGCTAGGCTTGTGTGCTGATCACCTCCCACCCAGCATCACTCCGGTGCTCAGGGCAAGGTGTGAGGACTGGTAGTTTTCATCACAGCAGAAAAAAGAAAGTACATGTATGTGTATGACAACAAATGACAACAAATATATCGACAACAAATTCAGCTCTTAAAGCCACTCTCCTGTGTTCCCACAATCAGGTCCCTGTGGCATCAAGGTAGATATACCCACTGTGAAATGAAACTCCAGCGACACAAAACAATTATATTAGAGGCAACTAAATTTCTGACATGAGTATTTGTCATCAGACACTACCCAGGAAAAAGGCAGTTTAAACAAGCTTAACTTATCAAGACAACCATAACCTGAAGACTAATATTTTCTTTATTCTACTATTCCCATATAAAGATTATACATAGAATAGGCATGATCTCCAGTTCACAAATATTCTATGAGTTTGCAAGCAGTGCTCTCAGCCTCCTTCTTTGCAAATGTACCTTTTCCAAGTTCGGGTAATTTCAGTAAGCTGATGTAGAAGATGGAATTGTGGTGATGCAAAATATCTTTGCTCTTTAGCACCAGGCATTGATCCAGCTCTGAGTGCCAAAATGTCATTGACGGCACTTAATTTTCTACTGCTGTGAGTAAATCTAGATGTTCTAAAATTGTTCCTAATTGCCAATTGGTTTTGCTGCATTTATGGGTTTTGTACTTCTGCTGAGAATTAAAGTCCAGCCTCTCGAATATAGGGAACTCCATTGTCATCAATATTAGGCTTGAAGCCTGCAAGTTTACAAACTAGGGTAATAACAGACTGAAGCATAACACCTGGGTACCTCATTTACCATCACTTGGTTCCTTTAGGCCACAAGTGTCTGTGCTATTAGTCCAACAGTTTTATGGGTTTGTGCAGTCCTCTATGAGCTGCTAGTTCCTTGATTGTGCTGAACTATTGCAGGCTGAGATATTTTGTGTAACACTGCTTGCCAGTGCACTGCTGTGATCTTTGCAGAGAAGCCAGGCACTCAGCCCTAGCTTAGCAGAGCTACGTGACCAGGTGGCTGCAGCACGAGGTCATTCCTGGATGCATTTTTTCCATGCAGGGCTCCCACATACAGTGCAGTGCACCGTCAGAAAGCATGGGCATCTATCATGTCCGTGCCCCAGCACCCATCCATCCCTCCCAGCCTTCCTTGTAAGCCCAATGCAACCAGAGCAGAGACCTGGCAACTCACCCTGCCCAGCATGGGGGACCAGCATAGAGGCTGTGGTACTTCCAGAGTGCATGTTGTGGCCCCTGCACACATAGGCCATACAGGTGGTACATCTGGTTTGCTTAACAGCAGGAATGCTGCTGGATCCATCAGGAGGACACACACAGTGATGGGAAGAGGGGCCAGGGCAAGGAGATAGCCAGCATGGGCAGGATGTGTCCTGGAGAAGAAAGGATCCCTGTGAAAGGTGGGTGGGACATGCCACAGCAACTTGAGTGACGGTGTCCAACCTGTCACTGTGTAGTTGCCTGGCACTGCACTGCTTTGTGAGCTACTGCTTTTTGACAGGTTGCATCAATGCTGGTAACAGCCCAAGGCTGTTTCTTACGTACATACTGCTGATCACTCCAGAAAGCGTTACACATACAGTGCCCAACATGCCAAACTCAGCATTGCTTCCATGACTGCCAGTACCTTACTTTCACATGGAGAGGGCAGTGGGGAGCCCAGACCCTGAAACAGTATATAAGCTGCATGAAAAGTTACAGTTTTTGAGCGCTGTTTGCTTTAACCGCAGAAACTACTTATAAATGTTACTAATGAGTGTTAATGTTACTACCACTTTCTGGAAAGTGGAAGGCGGAGGTCTATTATCCATCTATTATACACTAAACTCAGCGTTGCTGCTGCAACCCAGAAGTAGGGATAACACTGCCAAGCTTTGTGCCGCCATGCAAAGCAAAATCAGGGAAACCATCCCATAGGGCAGGTAGTGGAATAGATGGAGCGAGAGCCCTTTCACTTCTTGGAAACTTGCATACAACCCATGGCTCTTCAGGTGATAGTTTTCATACCCTCCACCCATCCTTCTGATGGTGCTCAGCATGGAGAAATAAGGCTTGCCATGGCTCCAGCATCAGCAGACACCTGGAAACTTTGTCCGGCATAGTTTCTCACAGGGATGAAGCTCCAGCCTCAGGGAGAGCAGCAGGCAGTCACTCCTGCATCTCACAGAGCTGGGACCTCCCCAAGCACTGGAAAACTCCATAGAAAATCCTGACAAACAGCCCAGTAAAATTGTTATGTTTGTTGTTTCTCTCTTCAGCTTGGATACATCAGAGGTTGTATCAGACTGCACTGAGGCAGCGAGCTGTTGAAAAAAAACAGCACCAAACATTTCACCCAAAGGCCATGTCATGGTTTGTCAGCCGCCAACCAAGCACCCCCCAGCCCTCACTCAATCCCCTCCAGTGGAATGGGGGAGAAAATCAGAAGAATAAAAGTAAGAAAACTCATTGATTGAGATAAGACAGTTTACCAGGACAGAAAAGGAAGAAAGTAATAATAACTGTAATAATAATAAATACTTTTATAAGAATAAAATTATTAGGCTATATAAAGCAATTCACCTGCCAAGAGACACCCAGCCAGTCCCCATGCAGTTGCCCCAAGCCAACTTTGCCTCCAGTTTTTCTACTAAGCATGACATCTCTTGGTCTGCAATATCCTTTCAGTCAGCCTGGGTCAGCTGTTCTAGCTGTGCCTCCTCCCAGTTTCTTGTTCCTCTCCACTTTTCTCACAAGCAGGGCATGAGAAGCTGAAAAGTCCTTGGTTCAGTACAAGCACTACTTGGCAACATCTTGGAAACATCAGTGTGTTATCAACATTATTCTCATATTAAATCCTAAACACAGCACTGTACCAGTTACTAGAAGGAAAACTAACACTATCCCACCCAAAACCACATCAGGCAGCCATTCACAATATTCTCCTGGAGTCAGACAGCTGTCTTCTAATTATTTAAATAGGACACAAACCCTGTAAGAGAAGATGCAAGTAATGGTCCCGTTATGTCTCTACAAAGGAGGCTTCCCAGTTGCTGGCATTAAACCAGCTCTTATTAGACAGCCACATTAAAATTACATCCTGCTCAGAAGACATAAACTGACAACTTTATTTGGGAACAATAACTGGGAAAAGAAACAATAACTAGGCAGAGATAATAACGTGGGATCCATTTTGCCCTCCTGAAAAGGCTTTTCACAGATACTTATTACCATAGGAATTAATATAAAATCCACATCCTGAGGAGTATGCGAAAGAAATTGTTCAAAGAAAATAGGCATAACCAGAAAAATATGTAATGAGTTCTGAATTCTCAGCTGAACACACTGGAGTGGGAATGTGAAGCAGTGGCCTGAGAGTTGCTGTGACAGCTGGGGGATTTGGCTAGTCTGGTGGGAAAGACAAAAGTTCCCTTTTCCAGATCTCTGGGAGACAAGACACCAACTTTATCATCCATTTTTTACTGCATCTAATGCTGCTTTCTGAACTCTTAGTAATTACATTAGCTACATTATTATACCTTTAAAGTAGCCTATTGTGAAATGCAGTAAGGTGTTTAAGCACTGACTATCATACTCTAGACCACAAAGATATTGGAGGAAGGCAGTTTTTCTTTCTTATTTTTAGGAACTTCTGGTAGTTCAAGCATGCCTGACTGCGTTAGATCATCAGTGACTGAGCTGCAGCCATGACACATGTTTATAACAGCAGTGCCAAGAGGGCAGCAAGGATCAGGAAAGATGATCACAATGGTATTACCTACTGTTTGGTTTGATTTTCTGTGTGATGGATGCCAGTTGGCAATTTCAGTGTACAGGCAATTTCTGATATTTGTGCTACTAGACATAAATTTGGTCTAATGAGTAACAGACATGGAAATGAGACTTTCCAGGGAAAAGGTTCAGACTGCCAAGCTTCTCACTCATGTCAGCTGTCTGAGCTCTGCACCTACCTGCCACAGACCAAGAATTCCTCTGGGGTTTCCAGCACACCCCCTTGGCTTCAGAGACACAAAGTGGGAAGAGTGGGTGCTCACACCTGGTGTATAAAGCTGAGCAGTGTGATATCTTCTGCGTGACCCTGTGGAAGAAAATGTGTCCCAAATAAGTGGGGCCATCCTGAGTGTGCCACAGAGACCAAGTGCTTCAGTAGACTGTATCAGGGAGAAGCCATTGGACATTTGATACCCGGCTAGAAGGTCATGGTTAACACATCCCTGGCCCTGGCCCAGGACCAAAGTGGAGAAGTCCTTCAAACTCCAGGATGAGAGAGCACTTACAGAAAACTATGAGCTCTACCATTTCCAAGACACATTAGCTTCAGATGTGTTTTGAGAAAATTCCCTTTCTAGAGGGGACTTGCAATACCAGGCATAAGATCCTCTTCCTGTTTTTTTACTGAGGTAGACAAGACATCATCAGATCAAGAGGAAAGTGGTTGGTGTGTCTCCTTTTCATGTGGATGTAAAGCAATCCAGTACAGGTTGTGTCTGTGAGATGCAGAGAGGGGTAGCAGATGCTTGGCTGTGGTGGCTCCTGGCCTGGAAATAGGTCAAGCACAACAGTGAGACAGTTGAGATCAGACAGTGAAGAGCAGAGGAGACTCTTCTCCCTCATGCTTTCACAAATCCAAGGATCAGGCTCAGCTTGGGGAAAGGCTGTCTGGGGAAGGAATAAGAGAAGAGAGGGGATGGGAATGAGAGGAGCAAAAGGAACAGGGGAAAAGCCACAGGTGTATAAAAGGTGGAAGGTCATGAAAAGGAAAGAAGAAAGTAGAAAAAGTCTGGGTATAGGTAGTCCTGAGGAAGTTCAGGGAGGAGGAATATTTAAGAGCATAAAACAAGCTTTATTCCTAGTACAGTCAATTTACAACTTTAATGGATTTTACGTGAAGCAAGGTATATCTAAAACACGTTGAGCACATTGCATGAGGTGAGTAAATTCCTCTGATACTCCCCCAAGGTCTTAACATCTTTCTAGTATCTGGTTTTGTGCCTACATCTCCTCATCAGCAGTTCCTTGGTCTGTCCAGTTCTCTTCTGGGCAGGGCAGGAAAAGCTGACATGAGACCATAACCACAAAGAGCCATTGGGGTCTTTCAGATGGACCATGCCTGGTGCAGAGCTGTGCTGCATTTTCAGCTGCTGATACTATTTGGATGTAATTGCCTACAAAATGAGGCAAAAATATGTACATCTGCATACGTAACAGCCCACATCTAGGAGACATGGTGTCCTACAAAACCCCCCCCAGGGGAAGATGACAGCTTTTCAAACCATTTATGATCATATTAAAAAAAAAAAGGTTAATTAATCACCTGTATGATTTGGATTATGAAGCAATTAACAGATAACCTTACTTAAAACCAGTAAGCTGGACTTGGCATCCTTCTCCCATTTTTTAAAGAGTTTCACAGAGCTATGTGTTTATAACAAAGTTTTGACAGAGGCAAAACACCCAAATGTTCCTGAGATGAGAAGGAAACTTCTTGTGGTCATCAGTGTGAGGTCAGATCCTGGTACAGTGCAGCCTCTTTCACTCTTCCCAATGTTCCTTTCAAAATATTGATACCACTCTGTTCCTAGAAAACACCAAACGATCAACAGACAAATACTGCAACAAACAATACTTCTTGTTCCCACACAGTTCTTCTCCCTCCAGGGCCACAGATAATTTAATGGGAGAATTGGTTATTTCAAAATGAACTGTTCATTATGGTATTTTCATTGACAGTTCAGTGAAACTGTCAGCTCTTCTCTCTCTAATTGCTTTTGATCAACAAAAGAAAAACATGCACTCTTACAAGAAAATTATTTTCACGCAGTTGGAACAGCTCCCTGTTTAAGAGACTGACATGGAAAAGAGCAAGCAACAGAAAATTATGAGAAAAGAAAGAAAAGAGGAAAAAAATTGATGATGCATTTTCTCAAACAATCACTTTTTACTTCAGTATTTCTGCAGTCAAATGCAGTTACTCCAGAGGAAAGCTGTCCATGTCCTTTAGCAGCCTCTGCCAGAAGAAGAATTAATTTTGATTGGCTCCTGCTAGCACTCAAGAAAAAGCCAATTCTTGAGTATTTTTAGGGGAGCAAGTTGTTAGCTTGTGTTTTATGAATCAGATTTCTCACTGGTGCCATTCAATCAAGCTACAGGGATTACCTTGGATATACAGTTTAGTAAAACCTGCCATAGAATACCCCTAATTGAATTTAAGCTAGAACTCTAGTCATAACATAAGTAGCAGCAATGTAATCCTAAACTCTAGTGGAAAGTATGATCTGTCAACACTCATGTTTTAACAGATTTCTGTAAAACACCTTGCATAAAAAAAAACCTTGGTTGCTCATTGCTTGACCTTGGTAACTCATTAAACATTACTATGTCACACAGAAAACACTAATACCATGGTCCTTTGAAAACTAAATAGAAATTTGTGTCTCTTTTTAGCCCTTCTCTTTCCCAAATCCTGAAATATGGAAAAGAGAAGACAAAATCTAGAATTCCAGTTAGATTTGTATCAGTTTAAAAGGAAGGCCTTACACATTCAGAAAAAGCACAGGAAAGCCCCCAAATGCCAGACAACCACCAGCTCACACTTTCATTGCACCCTGGGGTGGTCAGGGCCTTGTTCCCGCAGAGGGTGTCACCCTGCATGAGGCAGGACGGGGATTCGAGGCCAGGTCTCGCCTCTCCTGCCTGTCTGCAGCATTCACTGCTCTAACATTGTCAGCCCTTCCTGACTCCCCTCCCAGTGCTGCACCTCTTGCACTCACAGCAGTGCTCTGAGGGACCCCCAGCTCAGCCACCAGCCCTGTCCTCCGTCTTGGCTCCCAGCACCAGCTCCCTCTCTAGGGCCAGGAGCATCAGGCTTTGTCTCCAGGAAAGGCCTGAAGACCTGGAGGGAGATTTCCAAGAGGCTGATGCTGATGAGAGTCCTCATTTGGGTCCTAGCCAGAAAAGTTAGATCTGGTGTGTGGGCTTGGGAAAAACAAAGCAGCAAGACCAATTGCTGGGTCAGGCATCAGCACACATGCTCTCTGAGAAGGACATGGCTGCACATCGGCCAGGTAACTCATCTTGATCCTCCTTTCTTCTAACAAGGGCCTTGATTTCCAAACATGTCAGATTACAATTGATTTGGTTTATTTTAAAAAAACCTCTGTATATAACATACATTTTCTGCTAGCCCAAATGGTCAGCCTTGGGATTTTATCAAAATATGTGAACGGTCAGCTCTTCCATGAACTGAATCACTCTTATTTGTGTAGCTAATCATGGATTTAAAAGCTTAACTTCTAACAGGCTGGTTTGAAAAAGACAGCCACCTCCT
This sequence comes from Climacteris rufus, assembly GCA_013398175.1. Lineage (NCBI taxonomy): Eukaryota > Metazoa > Chordata > Aves > Passeriformes > Climacteridae > Climacteris > Climacteris rufus. Next base: position 425,305 of record VZRZ01007209.1, on the reverse strand, counting down.
TCCTGGTTATACACAGCAGCCACGGAAAAAATAAAAATTACTAAAGATTGTCCCTTAAGGAGCTTGTTTAAGCAGCCAAAAAAGCATCTCCTTGGGAGCACATGGAGAATGTTGGAATTAGTTGCAAGAGGTGAACTGACCATATGTGAAATTGGGAGGATGGGAAGAGACCTTGATTTGTCGTGTCAAATCCAAGCTTCATGTGAAATTTCATTCCCAATATAATCCACTGTTTCAAATAGCTGGTAGTCAAGCACACAAAAGCTTTTGAAGTCAAACTGCAGACTCGTGAATAGCAGAGGGAAAGCAAGAGTATCCATCACCTCCTTGATAGCCTCTGTCAGCTCCATCTACCCAATTTTGTAAAACATGTTCACCTTAGGAGAAACAATGAAATGTATAAAATCACACTAGACTTCCTGCAATCACATTTTCCTCATGACCATGAAGAAGACAAGATGAAGAACCAGGGGTTACACTGTGCCTTTGCAGCCCTGCCTTTGCCCAGCTTGTAATGATCAAACTAGGGAGGGTTTAGATTGGATATTAGCAAAAATCTACAAAAGTGTTGTCAAGCATTGAACAGGCTGCAGAGGGAAGTGGTTGACTCACCATCCCTGGAGGTACTTAAGGATGTGTGGATGTGGCACTTGGTGATGTGGTTCAGCAGTGAACTTAGCAGTGCTGGTTTTATTGTTGGACATTATGATCTTAAAGATCTTGTCCAGCATAAATTATTCTATGATTCTGCAAGAGTAAGACCTGCAGAAACACAGAGAGTCCACATGCTGCATGTAATTGTGGAACAATATCAAACTCTTTTGCTTTCTGATAGGTTTTTTTAACCTTCTTGCTCTATATTTCCCTAGAAACCTCCCAGTCAAGTTTATTCTAATTTTGCCCTTTTTCCTATCAGGTTATTTTTACTCCTGCATTCCTAATGTAGCTTGAAATTAATGCAGCCTTTTTATTTATATATCAGCCTCCTCAACGATGTATGCACAGTGGAGGTACTTAAGGATGTGTGGGTTGCAGAAGAGCACAACAGGCTGGTGTCATTACATCCCAGGCAAACTTCAGCTTTGTTTGGAATTCGTGGCATATGGGATTTTTTTAAGATGTTTGATCTCAATGTCATTCCTCTAGACCCTATAATAATCTAAATCAAATCAGGATGCAGGCAGTTTCCCTGTGCAGCATCAGAAGTCACAGAAAAAGGGACTGAGAGAACATGTCCCTGCTGCCTGCTGGACAGGGCAATCCTTCATCCAGGGATTTTTGAGTCCAGATAAGGAACAGAAAAGTTTTGACTCATACTTTAATTAAAAGCACTCCAGACAAACACATCTAAAACTAAGCAATAGAGATAAAAAATTAATGAGAAAAACCTAAGTCCCCTCTGCAATGACACCACTCATGGATCTGCAATGTGTTATCAAACTGAGGATGAATCACTTCTTGCCAGAAAAAAATGGTAAACCTTGCATTGCTATTTGAGAGAAGAGGTTTGGCTGTGACCCACTGGGGCCAGCCATGGCTGTGTATTTCGTACGGTGAGAATTGCCAATGAGGAGAAAACGAAGGGACATTTTACCTGGAGACTCTGACCTGATGCAGCTCTAAACAACAATAAAAAGAGGAAATAAAGAGAAAAAGCATTAAACTTGCTAGTGCCTTCTAGTGGCTTTTGCTGGGGTATCTTGCTGTGGCCCATGAATATTTAGATAGAAAAAGTAGTTTCAATAAAATGAATATGTTTTTATTTTATTAAATAAAGCTCACCTCACTTTATTAATTCCTCCAATGGCACTGTGGTTGAGATTGACTCTGGCTGGGGAATGACTTTCTTGTGCTATGAAACCCCAGAGTTTCTTAATCTCAGGGTCTTTCCACCAAAAAAGAGAAAGTGGATGGAAGCCTACAGCTGGTACCAGAGGACAAGGTAGAAGAGCAAAAAAAACCACCTCAAACTTTCAAAACCTTCTTTTTAAACTAAACAGAACCTCATCCAGAGATGCTATGTATCTTCTCTTTATAGGAGGGACACAACTGGGGTTTAGCCTTTGGATCTCTCATTTCTATTCTTGGCTAAATTCGATTTCCATTGAAGAATATTTGTGAATCTCCTTAATTTGTTCATTGTAAAAATGGCATATATAATATGGATAAAGGCAGGGAGAAATTAAACAATTGCTTATGAAAATTAGACATTTTAATTAAATTTAAACACCATGGCACTTAGTATTATTTAAACAAGGCAGCACTTTTCGTTTAACATTGTTATGAGATGTTTTTTCCCTTAAATGAATTTTATATTCCTGTCCAGGTACCAAACCAGGACTATTCTGAGCATTCTCAATGAACTCTCCGGCCAGTGGGATATTGCACAACCTTGAGGTCTAAAGACATTTGTAAGTGTTTAGGTAAACTGGTAAATTGGTATGGCACTTTTCTTACCTAGGTGTACGCTAGATTAGTCTAATCTAATCATGCAAGCTTCCTCCTCTGGCCTAGGGGAAAGAGAACATCTCCAAATGGCAGATCATCTCCTTAAGTGTTTCAGATTTGCAGGTCAAATAGCTTTCTGTGAGTGCCTCTGCCTGCTCTGAGCATGGAGCAGGATCTAGAAGAGTACTTTTGACAACCGTACTTACTACTAGATGAATAAAAATAGAGAGATGAATAAAACTAGAGAGATGAGCTCATGCTTTAGCTCAAGCCTCTAATTTACTGCCTTTGGCATGAACTGTCACGCTAATTACTAGGAATTACTCCCATATTTCAGGGAAAAAAAACAACCAAAGAAACATGAAAATAGCACAATATGCAGCACTTCAAAAATGACGGTCCCAGGTAAGCAGTTTTATATAAAATGGTAAATTAGAAAGCAATTTAAAATGAAAGAGAAGGAAAAAAGAATCCCTTCAGTCTGTACAATTTCAATCTGATAAAAAGCCCTCTATAGCTGGTTTGATTCTACTCTGAAAGGTACATGAAATCATCTCATAGGGAAATCTCATTACCCCATGACAACAATAAAAACACTTTTTAGTTGACCAGCAGAACAATTCTAGAGAAATACCTATGAAAGTACTGAGCAGGAAAAAACAATGGATGGATTTTGCTTACTTTTGCGCAAAAAACTCACTAGATAAGTTTGGCTGGAAACGTAGGGAGCCTCAGCTGTGCAGATCTCTCCATTTAGCAGGAGGTAGGACCTGTGCCACACTGTGTGCACTCCCACATATTCATCAGTCATCTAGAAAAAAACAAAAGAGTTTGTAGATCGACTTTGCTAGACAGCGCTGAAAGGCACTGGAAACCCCCCAGTAAACAAGGGAGGACACAGTAAAATGCTTGAGACTAAAACCAAGGAGTCAGGGACCTTTGGTTTGACCCATTCTTTCGATGATGCCAAAGTAAATGTTCCTCATGTCTGAAACAAGATTTAGTCTTTCCACATCACTGCAAAGATCCAAATTATTTCTCTGGTGAATATCATGAAGAGCGAGCCACTGCTTATCGGCCACAGAACCGTGACCGTACACCCGTATACCCATGTACCCCATAAAACTGCCTTGGTAGATCAGTGGTGTGCCCCATGGTACTTTGCAAATAGCCCCTCTGTTTCTCGAGAGCTGAGTGTTGGATTTTACCAGCATCTCAACCCAAAATCCCTCTGACATGTTTTATTTCTTTTCACTTATAAGGCAGGACAAAAATATTTGCACTCTTCACCCCAAGCCAGCTATCAAACAAATGCACAATTACATATTTGAAGTGGAGATGGTGAACATTAAAGCTATTCTGACTATAAAACCACACTACTCTTTACTGAAACCTGTCATCACACACACAAAAAAAGCTGTATTTCAATGTGATATTTTGTAAAATGGTAATACTGTGATAGCAATATGATTACTGCAAAGGCTGTATAATTGTATGATTTAGGATACGTAGGGCTTTTGAAATACATTGGGTTTGTTCCCTTCTGCAAGATTACTAACACTTTCTTTTAAGTCTTTGATTTTATATCAATGCATTCATTTTACAAAATCCCCTTTTATGCTAGTTCTAGAAGGAAAGTCAGTTGGGCCAATTTGCTTTCTCTGTACTGTTTGCTGATGTACATCCTTCCACATGTCTCTGCATTCGTCTCTGCTCTAGCTGAAAAAATCTATTTTTTCATGTTGTTATTTCCCAGAGATCTTTTCCTGCTCCCATTAATTTTTATTGCCTGGTTGAGAGAACTCTCTGCTCTGCTATACAACAGGCAAACAGACCAGAAGCATGTTCCTAGTAAGGTGGACAGCAAATTCCTCGAAAGAAAAAATAACCCCATGTAATTTTTTTTTCCACTCTGTCTATTACACAATCTGGCACTTGAGTTGTTTTTAAATCACTAACTACATCAGCTGGAGTTTTTCTGTGTTCTGTCATCAGTCACATCTAGCTTTTTTCCTCCATGCCGCCTGCAAATTAATCCAGAATCCCCTGGGGTAAATTCATCGTTCAAATCATTCCTGTCAGCAGCTCCTGAACGTCTTGGCTGGCTCACCAGCACAAACACTGATCCCAGACCTTGTCACCTCAGTGGGGACACAGCTGCTCAGTGCCACGCCAGGCTGAGTCCTGTCCCATGGCGAGGGCCAGGCCACCCCATGACACAAAGCCACAGTGAATTTTGTCTCTCAGCAAGAGGCATGCTCAGGGCTTGTTCTCATTCATCATTCAGGAGGGACAGAAGTACTTTTTGACTCCACTGCATGCTGTAACCTGAAAAGGTTGTGCTACCCCCTTGCACACACCAAAACACAAGACCTTAGTTAATTGTTCTTCCCAATCTGTCTGCTCTAAGGGGAAATAACTAGTGCCAATGAATAATAAATTGAACATTTGCATATTTTCTTTTTTTTTCTTTTCTAACTTAAATATTTGATGTCATTTGCCATTTGTCATCTATGGATCTACTGCCCCTTTTTTAAGATGATTAATACACTGAGCAAATAATTTCATGGCTCACCTACAGAAGGTGGAAGTGCTGGCCTTCTGAACAGTGCCAGTTTCGAAACCAATTATTTTCTTTCTCTCCTGATTAGGAGAAAAAGTGGCAAAAGCCTGTTTGCTTTGCCTATTGCCTATCTGCTTTATTTGAGCCAAGTTATTCCCACAATCCATTCAGGGCATCAGAGCTACTCATTTTAAAACCCTTCCCTCTGAGCTCACAGAAAGGACAAAGCCACAGGTCCTGAGGAGCTCTTCCTCTTGGAAGTGTTGAGAAATAGAGACCACTGAGAGCCTGGACTCACTTCATGCCTCAAGGCATTGACTGTGTGACAGAGCCTCAGCATCCTCATGGGGAAGGTAATCCTGCTGGGCTGTCTGAGTGCAAAACCTGACAGAAAAAAATACTCTGAACAATTTTTTTTTAAAACCCGAATACCTCTGAGGAGAAGCTCAACTAAACAACATAGGCTTGGCCTCAAGTAACTACGTAGAATAAGAAAAATTGTCTTCACTGGGAATTTTAGGTTACAGGAGCTAGTTCGGTTCTTTTGCAAAGATAATATCTGAGAGTAATTCATTTTCTAGTTCATCTGCAGAGTGCTTGAGTAAAGATAATTGTATTTTACGCTGCTTGAGAGAATCCAGAGAGCAGTCCAATGTCAACTTTTCTGCTGAGGCAATCCAATCTTGCAGATTAAATACTGATAAACATACTGAAGATACATAGCTCTTGGTAAATGCTAAAGCTCATCATACTGTAAGTGTAATTTTGATAATGACTACTTTGCCACTAATTCAAAACAACACCTGTCATTGTATTTGAAGTAGGCAAAGTGCTGAAACAGTGCTGGAAGCTGTACTCCTTTATTCAGAGATGGCTTACAGAGACACAAGTGCAGCATCAGCTCCTGCAAACCAACTCATCTTCATAATTCCACATCATACTGGAAAGGCTGTGGCTTTTCAGAGCATGAAAATCTCTCTTCTTGAGAGTCCCTGAGCTCTCTGCCCAAATAGGGAGTAGCAGAGTGCTTCTGCAATGCCAGCTTTTGCAAGAGGCTCCCCTGACTGTGATTGAATAACACAGAATAACATCCATGATCCCATGTCCCATGATTGTTACAGCTATGGGTGAAAACTTACGAGGGGCAACAACCCTTGCCCCTAACCTGTGCACAGAAAGGTCCATTCACTGCCCTCTCATATTCTGCCTCTCCAAAATCCTGCTGCTGGCCACCCCTGTGTCACCTGACACTTTCCTTAAAGATACACTAAACTAACTTCTCTGTTCCTGTGTATAATGTATCGGCCACTACATGCCTTTCATATTCTTCTTGACCAATGAGAAGAAAACGTAAAAGTTAACTGTTAACCTGCCTAAGAAGACATGTCAAAAGACACCAAGAACCAGCGGGATACAGCACCAACTTCCACTGCTTTTCCATCCACATCAGTTCAGCCATGGGTTTTCCATGCTCCTCAATGCCAAAGCACATCCTCATCACAGCCGTGGAAGAAGAGTAGGGTGTTCTGGCAGGGTGGGCACAGGAGGGTTCCCTATCTCACACTCATAGCCCAAGAATCTGCCCCAGGAAGGGCTGGTAAAGCTCTGTATCCTCAGCCCTCCCCTGGGAACAGTGTCACCTCTGCCAGCGAAGTGCTCCAGAGTTTTCATCATTCGCGTGACCAATGCTAATTTACTGCTTAATTACATCTCAATGAGAAGCAGTCTTTCTCCCTACAGAAAATATTACTGATGTTAGATGCGGCCAGCATGGGCAGGGCTGCAGGCACAGCAGCAGCAATCTATGCTTCAAGTAAGACATTATGAGAGGAGATCATTTTCCCTTCTTCTTTTAAATAATATACTGTTCTTTAATTAGAATGCAGCATTCACAATACAAGTTTAAATACAAAGCAAAAATTGTATATTAATTAAAAGGCACGTGATTAAAAGCAATCAATTTGAAGATTGATAACTTTGCAACTAATTTTATGTTTTGTAATTCCTGTTCTCCAATATCATTTGCAAAAATCAATTGGCAATTAATTAACATTTTACCATAGTCACATTCAATCAAAACTAGAAGAACTTTGGACATTTGATTCCATCTGTTAACAACTCTATTAAACAAACGAGTCAAAGCTCCAACTATATTTTCATAACAAAATTTCTTGAGGACAATTTCTGTCCCCAGTTTCTTGTAAAATGAGAATGAGTTGGAAGTCAGATTTATCCTAAGGAACAAAGGAGGGCACCTCTGTCACATGAAACTGCTCCAGGATAGTGTGAAAAGATGCCGGTCATGTCTGCTGGCCTTCACCCAGCCATGACCTCTCCAGAGGTGCACAATGCTCCCACAAACTCTGCTGAAGAAAAATACTTCCCAATGGACCATTATACACTATGTACTGAGGTGCAAAGCCAAACAACTCCATTTATTTTAAAACAAAATAAAACAACCTCCAAAATAAACAAGCAAAAAAAGAGATCTGAAGTCAAACAGAAGGGCAGAAATTAGAAGTCACAACCATGGAAAGGATATGGCAACTAAGACTGCCTCACTTATGGGACTTCGAAATAGCAAATTAAAAATATCTTTGCAACATAAGCAGGCAGACATAATACCAGCTAACGATAATGAAAAATGCAACATCTGAGCCAGAATCCCAACACACAAGATATGGCAACCATCTGACTTTGTACTTGCTAAAGCACCTGATGGGCAATTACAGGGGTTGGGGGTGTCATGACTAAGCTGCTGGGCTGAAGACTTCCTGCATGGCTCACCTCACACCCTTCCCGTTCACACAGCCAGGGCTGTAGTCTCACCAGGAGCAGCTGAAGATGATTAGATGAGGATGCAGAGACCCTCTGCCCATCCAGTCAGAAACTGCCCCTCAACCACACCTGAAGGACATTGGGAGTACTAAGGACCATGTAGCAGGAAATAAGCCTAGTAATAGATGTATGCAGGAAAACAACTTTATAAAGCACTGTAGAATTGAAAGTCTTCCCCAACGAAATGCTGGATGTCAGCCTCAGTTGATTAGCATTACAACTGAAAAGTGCTTAAAAATATGTCATATTGTTGTAGAGCTCAGAAACCTAGGGAGCATTGGAGAGTCCTCAGGACACTTTCCCTAAAATGCAGCCTACAACAATGTTCTCATTTTCCTCAACACACTATAGAAAAAGATAAAAGCTTTATTGGTACTCAGGCATCACACATAAGGTCAAGGGGAACTCGTGGGAAACGTTATTACAGAGTTCATGGGCATTTTTCCCAGGAACAGTGACTAGTATGGAACATAGGACACTGACCTAGGTGTGGGCCTGGGATTATCCTGGAAGGCAGTTCCTATATCTACTGAACAGTAGCACCAATCCGTTACTGAGAATCTCTCACAGACATCTGTTAATTATTGTATGACACACGAAGCCAAGAGAGAACAAATACCAGGGAAAGCGCCTTCTCCAGTGGTGATTTATGGCCCCGTATTACCCTGCCTCTGTACCTTCAGGCAGAGAGACAACCACTTTGTGCTGATAACAACCAGAACCTCCAGGTAACAAGTCTTCAGGATTACCATGAGCTAAAATGTAGTCCAACCTCCCCAGTTTTCAAAGGTGATGAGATTTTGTGTGTCTTTTCTTGGTGCTCCCTTCTGCCTAAGAAAAAAATACCACCTCCTTTCAGTGTGGACCTGGCTCCTCAGCCATGCCCATGTTATGTTCCCACAGTCACCCTCAGCCAGAGTTGAAGATGCTGCTGCCACACAGTGTCAGATCAGCTCACTGACCAGGCATTAACCTCAGTTTATTCATTTGATGTATTAGGTTTCAGTGTGTTCTCAACTTGAGCCCAATGTACAACACAGTGGCACCATAGTGCAGCTGCTGACACTCAGAGGTGAGTGGAAGATGGAAAGAGTAGACCCAGCCCTCCCCCCACACTCTTAAATCAGCTTAAGCACGTCAAGGTAGACTTGGAGAAGATGGTTATACTAAGACTTTGGATGTAAAGAAAAACCCATAACCTCCTCCACATTGATCTGAGCAACCAGATGAATGTGACCTCATGGCTTCTGTGATGAAAACGCAGCATTACATGAACTTGAAACAAAGGAAATACCACTAGATCACTATGAACAAGCACCAAACAAGTGCAGTTTATTGACAGTTAAATGCATTGGCTGCCAGTGAATTTTGGTGTGTGTCTGTGAATACATATTTTTATGCTTTTGTGTATAAAGTATGTGAGGATACCTGGAGGCAATATTTTAAGCAGGGGGCATGAGGCATGCTCAAAAATCAGACTTGGAGATAGAATTTAATTGTATTTTTCAACTTACTTGATTATGTCATCATCAAAGGTCAAAGTTGGGATGGTTTAGATTAACTAACCTAAACCTTTTCTTCAGTATGATTCTGTATTCTAAGGACATATTAAGGAAGAACAATATTAGCCAAGGTTTAGGAAATACGTATGATCAATCTATGGAGTCTTAAATAACAGTGATTAAGACATCTTTTCCAAGTCTTGTTTTCTCTCACTCACAAAATGAGTATGAACACATATCTGTCTGTCTCATTTCTGGGAGGAGATATACTTAATATTTCTCATGTGATTTTATCTTTTGGACAGTGTCTATGTCACTATTTAAATTATGATTTCTCACCTGATTATTTGTTATTATTTCAGAGTTATCACACTCTGCCTGGATGTAGGTTCGGTAGTCTCCCTTTCGAAGGGTATACAGATGATTAAAAGTCTATTTTCACAAAATATATGGAGTGATTCTCTCTGCTAAATACCAAAACAGGATTCAATTGGGAGAATTAGGCTTATGAAAGAGATGTTAAGGCAATGTCAAAGATCTTTTAGGAAGACAGAACTTCTATGCAATAACAACATGGTTGGATTAACTTTACAACAAAAGGAAATTAGACTGGATTTCTACAGAGTCAGTTTTGTTATTCTAGCTAACAATATGATTAACATTGAATGAATAGTAAAGGCCTCATTCATGCTTCACTTAGCCCAAATTAATGTGACTGATTACCCAGCCTCTCTGTACTGGCAGAAATTCCCATGTCTCTTAGGCTTATTTATCTACAAAGTCTCACTTCTAAGGGAGTTGACCCCATGCAGAAAAAAACAGTAGCTGAAGCCTTTGAAGCTTTTGCACTTCATTGCCTTTTCCTCTGGACAACCAGCTCCATCTTCATGTTTAAGGGGGTAAAGGTCTACAGTCCCAAAGAACCAGCTGGGCTCCCTTGTGGACACACAGTTTGACAGTAACTTCAGGAATTGTTCCTTTCTCAGGGTGCTTAATTTTTTCTTAAATTATTCCCATGATCCACATTGCCAGTGAGCAGACTATCCTAGACAGAGGCTAGTGCTAGGCTTTGGATTAGCTGCTTGCCCTCCTTGAGGACCATCTTTGACTTCCCACGGTGCCATGAATTAAAGCTGCTGCTGAATAATCCCTTTCTGCCAAGCACCTGAGGAACCTGAGAAGACCATATGGGCTGTGAAAATGACAATATGCACATCAAGCGCTGTTTGTATTTGTGGTGAAAAAACAAGTCAGAACAGACCAACACCAATGTCAGCATGATGAAGGCTGCAGAAAAAAAAAATGTAAGCTGTAGTTTTATCCTAAGAGGCAGGAAACCAGCCAGGAACAGGTAACTCCCATCCCTTCTCTGCCACTGCCCCATTGCATCAGTAATATTGGAGCAACCCACTGCCAAAACGTAATCAACAGGAAGAGCCTTGATTTTGCCTTCTCCTCATCCTTACCCAAGCACAACACAGATGAAAACTGGAGGCAGTGGAAACAGTCCCTGTGCACAAGCAGGCAGCTGGCTCTCTGGGAGTTCACATGCTCCTTATGTTATCCTTAAATACCTTCCACATTCCACCAGAGAAGCCGGGCTTTCATAAATGCACAGAAGGCACCTGCAAGACTGAGGGCCTTTTGTGGTTTCAAGACATGCTGATGCTTGAATCCAACACCCACTCCCCAGCAAAAAAGTCTTCAGCTGCATTTCTGGAACCATACTGAATGGTGAACTGAATCTTGGCTTTATCCTTACACACTCATGCCTGACTCAAAGGGAAGCCATTAAGGATGAAATGGCATTGCCAGGGTGCTCACCAGGGTATTGGCACTGACCAGTGTGGATCTTATTAACAACTCTTCAAGTTCTGTCACTTCAATCACCAGAAAAATAACTTTACTCTCTTAAATGGTACTAATTTTCCTGCTGAACTGGTGCAAGTCAGCCATGGGCTACAGCAGAGCTGCATTAGGGGCAAAGCAGAAGTGGCTGACCCAAGCACAACCTGGAGGGCACAAAATGGGAGCATTGAGTCAAATTACCTGCAGCTTACTTTGCTTCTGCTATTGGCAAGGTACTCAGAGGGTGGAAGTGGACATGACTCTTGGGAATCAAAGGAAGACAGGGAAATGTGGGGAATAGGGAAGACTGAAGAAGGCTCTGATGGTTTGCAGGTGGGAAAGGTGGAGAGCAGGCTGCTCCGTGAACATCCAGAGAGAACACTGACACAAATAGGGATGTCACATCGTCCCCTTACTTCCGTTCTTAAATGCACTCAGAGAAGTGGAATGCCCTGCATAGTATGAGGAAGTTTATCCAAGCTAGAGAATAGCGTATGGATCCTACCATCGGGGAAGGGAAGGCAGCATTGTACTGTTTCAGTGGACTTGACCAAGAAGAGTGCTTGAAGGAACCTAACTCAGGTACCAGTCACCAGGCAAATTATTCTGAATGCAATTCTTAACACTATAAGCTAGGTAAATCTTAACTGCTGTGTTACTTCAAATGGACAAAATCCAAACCCAATCTCATACCAAAGCTGGACATTAAACCAATTACTGGTGACTGTGAAACATATGCACGTCTTGAAGGCCTTTGATCTTTGAGAATGGATGACAGAAGCTTCTCCTTGCAACACGCTCCACACTGCAATGATCTGGCTGTGGTGCCACAACTTTGAACGCTGGCACATGCTACTGACAATTTGACTCACAAACAAAAGCTTTATTCCTTCACACTGGTCACTGGTTTGAGGAGTGGAAACTACCATTTTGGTCCATTTTCACAAAGTCATGTGAGAAGAACAAAAGGTCTTCTCAAAAAGGAATTAGTGAATTCCTTCCCTACATCACATGCCGTTGTCACTACTGGTAGCTCCTGCATGAGCGTGCTTGAGTCTCCCAGAGGTCTTTCTGGCATCTGCAGTGCACATGTCAGTGGCAACCAGAACCAACCAAATGCCCCCCAAGTCCTCTAAGACAAACAAGAGAAGAATGGGAAAGTATTCTAATATTCTTGCTGTTAAAACACTAAGAGATTTATTTTTCATCATTATCATGTAGACTATGTCTACAAAAGTTAAAAAAAATAAGAAATTAAAAGGACAAGGTTTCTCCAAGAATATGCATGTAATTTTCCTAGCAGAATAAATCCTTGACTCGTGCCAAGGACAAAGCTGTGATAAGGCTAAAGTGGTATCACCACATTTTTCAGCCCTACAAGTTCTAAACAGTTCACATCTAGTGACATTTATGTGTACTCCCAAATGTAAAAGTAATGAATTGTTACAGAAATGAGCATTCATATATAAATATATGTTTGACTCTTGAGTGAGGAAAAAAAAAGGCATTGTACATTAAATTGGAAAGCCCTAAAAGCCCAGAATATGGTTCCATCATAAAAACAATAAAAGAAAACTCTATTCCAAAGGATTGTGTTGTCATAGTTTGTTCTTCGCTAAAAGCAGATCCATGTCTAATTTTAAAGGTATATCATTGGGAGATATCAATGTAATATTCTGAACAATAGACAGGAAAGGTGATCGGATTTTGTTACTTTTTCTGTTGTTGCTTTTTCATGATAGTTAATTCATCTACAAACTTATATGTTTGTACAAAAGGTTTTGTAGAACTTAATAACTTTACGCTTTTGAATACTATCCTGACACAGCCAGTAACACAGATCATTGTTTTGATGATGGGGATGATGTTGAAAACCAGTAAGATAACCACCCCCCTTCCTGAAAGAGTACATAGCTTTTATGAGCATTTCTAGAAACAAAATAACAATAGTAATACAGCATTCCAACATCAAAAAGGTGGCTATACGAGAACAATTCAAAATTCTTACAGAATTACACTACAGGACTTTTAAAGGATGTTAAGGTACTGAAGCATGTCCAGAGAAGGGCAATGAAGCTGGTGAGCAGTCTGGAGCACAAGTCCTATGAGGAACATCTGAGGGAGCTGGGGGTGTTTGGCCTGGAGATGAGGAGGCTCAGCCTTATTACTCTCTACAATGGCCTGAAAGGAGGTTGTAGCCAGGTGGCAGTCAGTCTCTTCTCTTCTCCAGTTGCAGACAGTCTGCAACAGGGTGAGAGGACACAGCCTTAAGCTATGCCAGGGGAGGTTTCGGTTGGACATTAGGAAAAAATTCTTCACAGGAAGAGTGACTGAGCATTGGAATGGGAGTGGAGTCACCATCCCTGGAGGTGTTTAAGAAAAGACTGGATATAGCGTGGTCTGGTTGACAAGGTGGTGTTATGTTAAAGGTTGGACTCAAAGATCTCAAAGGTCTTTTCCAACAACATTGATTCCGTGATTCTGTGGCTCTGGGGAGAACAAAGAAAGGAGTCAAATCCTGGCAAGACAAACATGATATCAGAATCCAGAGAAGGATACATATGGGATTAGTTACGCAACATGACAAACATCTACAATTATTGAAGTTGATGAAATACTATATACACAAATACATCTGCACACTGCATTACATACTATCTTTTTCTACGCCTAGCAAGTTTCCCTGCTCTGTCATGCCCATTCAGTTTTCCGGAATGGCTATTACAAGGACAGAAGTCATTTACCCAAGGTAACTTTGCCACCAAATCCCTCAGGATGGATGAAAAGCAGGAGCTCTCCAGGGCCTGTTGCCTGGAGCCCTTTGATCTCAGCCGCACATCCCAGCTTGGCAGCAGGCAGGTACTGCACACAATGGCCCTGTGCCAGCCACACTGTGTGTCCGTGGCTCCTGGCAGAGAAAGCATGTAATTCCCAGGAAGGAAAACTTCCTCTGGATGCCAGGGGAACAAAACGAACTGACTCCTGGCAGGATGCATTACAGGGATTTTTCAAGCACAGTGGATCTAGGTATCAGTTTGCAGAGTCAGAGACTGAAAAACTGACAAGACAAATAGCTGGGAGGAGAAGGAGGGATAGACAGCCTCAGAGGGATCCTCCCCCTTGAAAGCCAAACATACTGCTTTTGGCAAAAACATGATTAAGATTTAATTACTAGGTAAGAACAATCTTAGAATCCCCAAAGGAAAATCCTGTGTTGTTCACAGCAGGAATAAACCATCAAATTAATTTTTGTCAGCGCATGCATAATCCAGGCTAAGGCAAAACTAACATTTGTAGAGCAAATCTTTGCCTTATCCTGGAAGGGATTAAATATCCATGAACATGCTCAGTTGTGGTATCACAAACCAATTGGTTTCCTGGTAAAATAAACATATGGAATAGGTTTTATTGAGCTTATTTCATTAACTAGACCAGGCAACAAACCCAGAAGGGCTGTTGCTGAACTCAACATTACAGCTTCACTCTAAGATGACAGGGAGACACACTGAATTCCAAGGGGGAACATCTGGCTGCCATGATCAACAAACTGTTCTCCCCACAGCCTCAATTTCTCCTCAAGAAAGATACAAGGTATTCTGTTTTCCGTGTTTTTGCAGAGTACAGAACAACAATGTAAGACAAGTTTGTCAGCTGAACATCTGCTTGGGTAACATCATATAACATTCAAATCAAAAACTTCCAACACTCTTAAAAGGCAGTCAGACTCCCAGCTGAGCTGCACATGCCTTCCAAACTCAGGCAACAGGGACACCATTTCAGTGTTTCACCACCCCCATTATAAAAACCCTCTTCCTTATATCTAATCTGAAGCTCTGCTCTTTTAGTTTAAAACCATTACCCCTTGTCCTATCACTACAGATCCTACTAAACAGTCCCCACCTTCCTTATACGCCCCCTTTAGGTTTTGAAGAGCTGCAATAAGGTCTCCTCAGAGTTTGGGGCCTTCTTTTGTCTCAGCTGAACAACCTCAGCTTTCCTCATAGGACAGATGTTCCATCCATCCAATCGTTTTCATGGCCTTCCTCTGAACCTCCTCTAACAGATCCATGTCTTTTCTGTGCTGGGAACTCCAGAGCTGGATGCAGCACTGCAGGTGGAGTCTCACCAGAGCAGAGTAGAGGAGCAGAATCCCCTCCCTGGCCCTGCTGTCCACACTGCTTTGGATGCAGCTCAGGATACATTTGGCTTTTGGGGTTTCAAGCACATGTTGTTGGCACATATCCAGTCTCCCATTCACCAGCACTCCCAAGTCCTTCTCCACAGGGCTGCTCTCAATCTTTTAATCCCTCAGCTTGTATTGGTACCAGAGTAATCATAGCAGTCAAATAAACACATGTAGCAAAGAATGGAGAAATTTTACAAGAGGTTGCACACAAATGTAAGCAGGAAGGGACCAAGAAATTTGGGACACCTCATAGTACAAACCTACAAATATTTCACCAGCTGATGTAAATGAAGCTGCACAAATTTGGCAATTTTGGCTTGATTAAGAGCAATCCTGGCTGTCACTGCTTCAGGCATGAAAAAAGTCCTGTGGATCCAAGCCCACATCTGTCAGATCTTTGGATACAGCTGGAAAACACAGACAATACCTGCTCTAACCTCCAAACCTTACCTTGCTCATGTTCACTATGACGGAGACCAATGCAGCTCCAAGAACTGGGCACACAGCCCTGCCAGGACTTGCAGGGGAGCCAGGGGACCCCAGGGCAATTATAATGGCCCACAGTCCTGTGTCACAGACACCCCACTCCGGAGAGGAAATAGCCATGCCAGCCTGAGGGCAGCTCTGGACCAAAGCACCGTAGTTATTTCTGAGGACCAGGCTCAAACGGCGTGTGCTGGCACCCTGCTCCCCGGGCACACACCAGGCTGCTCAGCAGCCGCTTGTCTAGCTCAAGACTGCCATCTGCACCCTGTGCATGTAAATATGCCCTTTGCAGCTGTGCAACCCCTCTGGATGTTTCACTGACCTATATTCCCACATGTACACCTCACAGAGCAGCACCAGTGCTCTGCAAGCACCATTTCTTCTGCACATTGCAGCAGTTTCCCACTGTGCCCACCCATCACCTTGCACACTGCAAAAAGGACCACTTCCAGCATGTCCTCAAGCCTCAGACAAAAGCACAGGTTTCTGGCTGGGTATTTAGGTGTCACCACAGCTCTGACACACTCACCAAAGGCGTTCGAGAGATAGAGCAGCACAGCTCACACCACCAGATGTACAACTGTGTCTGAACAGCAGTAGGCCAGTATGTCAGGCACTGCAGGAGCTCACTAAACAGGCCCATTAGCCAGAAAAATAGGGCACTCTGCCAATTAAATTATTAACCTCCAGGCATATTTACATGCATCGAACATACTCAGCTTTTCCTGTTTTACTCCTTTTGCTACACTCAGTGACCCATACATGTCACAGCACTCTATGTGGCTAAGAAAACATTTTTATGTCGTTTTGAAGTGAAGAATAGCAGAGACTGCATCCTGCAGAATATGAAATAGCAAGTCAAGGGAAGAACCAAGAAAAACATCTGACTCACCATACAGTATTCCATCCATTACATCACATTTCAGTGTAGGAACATTGCTATGTCTCCCATGTGCTGATAATGTTGTACAAGTACAAACAAAGGTAATAAGTAGGAAAGCTTCAAGCACGTGGGATTTTTACCTAAGTGAACAGTCTCCCTGTTTTCTGTTCAACTTCTTACATGGACGAAGTTATATGCACATTAAAGTCTTTGTAGGCTGTGCTTTAAAACGTGCAAAGATGTTGCATCTCAAAATCTGTAAGTATGAAAAAAAAATCGTTCAACTTCTGTGGTACTATTTCACTCTCCTTTCTGCTCTGAAGCAAATGCACGTTTCCAATCAATGGAACTCTGGTCTCTTTTGCATGGAGTACATTGCCCTGAAGTCCCATCAAAATGCACAGCAGCAGCACAGGCCCCAGAGGCATTAGACCCTCTGACTATATTTATGGTCACAAATTTTTGACTGGAGTTACAGCTGAAAGAGTGACATTCTTTCATTCCTCAGATCAAACTAATTCATTTTTAAGCATGTCAAAACTTCTAAAAATCACTTAATCATTTAAATCACAGCCCTAGGTGTTTTTTTCCTGAGTTTGAACTGGGGAAGTACAGACATAAGCATGCTGGGGGAAGCTCTGCAGTATAGGAAACTCCTAAGCACAGCTATCACTGGTTTTCAATGGGAATTATGCCCTTCAGTCCCACGAATGATTTTGAACACTTACTCCACAATGCACATCTTTCTTTGCAAGCTTCATGCTGAGCAGCACTGCCCTTTGGCAATGGGGAATGTCTGACCGCTCTCCTGATGTAATGCAAATAAAGAAGTGAAAGAAAGAGACAAAACTGACCTTACTTCAAATCACAGAGCAGGGTTGTCTGTATTAATCAATTCAAAATAAGAATATCAAAAGTTAATATATTAGGGCATTTTGAGATGCTCAGGTAAGTAGAAACGACTTTTACATAGTCAGAACAAAAGCAGCAGACAAAACCAGGTGTTAAAAAGCCTCTAACAGAGCAGAGTTTCCCTTAGTTTAGTCTGTTTTGATCATCATATTTTAATTTCATATGGCTGTTGGGTGAACATCATCTTAGCCATATGCTCTAGCACCATCTAGCTTGTGCCTAAGGTAACTAAGGTTCATTACTTTCTCCTCAAGTAGGGAAATGGTTAATTATGTAACTTCCTTCAAGTATGACTTTCTGTGCTTTGGTTATTTTAGTTACTTTGACATTATAATCCAAATGAAAGTAAAGGTAGCAAGTACAAAGCAGCCTCTCACGTTGAAAAGGCCCCTTCATGGAGCAATTCCTTCAGCTGTATCCTTTCCCATCTGTTAGTTTTTCTGCTCCCTCTTTTCTGTGCTTGAATCCTGCCAAAGATACATATGTCTGCTAAATATTTCTAAGGTTTACATTTCAAATTTTGTTTGCTTAAACAAAGTTCCTTAGAGGAATTCATTAAGAAAAACAATAAAGAATGGGTCAAAATAGCACAACGCCAATTCTTATTCCAAAGGAAAAAGCACTAACAGTAGGGAAAACAGAGAAGAGTTGCTGTTCAGCACAGGCAAGGCTAATGGCCAGTACTGGGAATGGCTTTGCTCATGGAGGATTGAGGTGGGTGCCAGGGGCCCCCGTGCCCCTCAGAAGCCACCTTAATGCACTCTCTGGCTCAGAGCTAAGATACAGGCAAGGCAAGTGAGAAGAAAAGCTCCAGTGAACCACACAGTGATGTGTTTAACATGGATCACCCAGAAAATTATACATGATTCCGTTCAATTCTTGAGCTGACATAAATCTCCTGCCCAGGTTCCCTAAAGTGAAATTCATAGTTATGGAAACTGTGATAAGGATCAGCATTACCCTGCAGCAGATGTCAGAAGACCTCTCCTGAGGAGTCAAGAGGGCTGTTCCTCTTTTCCTAATCCTTGATGAAAATGTCAGGAGAGCTTTTATATGTTGTGAGGGCTCTAGTTACACCACTGCAGGGCTCATCAACAGCACTTGTAGAGACCTCACTTGTATTTTTGAGGTGGACTTCTACCTGGCTTGCCCACTTCTCCCTGAAAAGCACCACATAGCTGCACCCTTACTCTGGTGGCACGGGTTTACACTGCAGCAGAGTGTAACAGAGGATGAGGTTTGCAGACAACTGTGTGCAGTGCCACTGGGAGAGGTCACATTGAATTAGTACTCATATTATCTCCCTCCTGAACGAGAGCAGACAGGTCCTAAGGTACAGTGTCTGCAATGCTGGCTCTGGCAGCCCTGGGGAGCAGCCTCAGCTCCTCCACTGCAAAGGACTTTGGCAAAAAGGAGCTGGGACAGGCATCGATTTGGGGATTGTTCCCGTTTTTGCTGAGCCAAAGATTTAGGGAGGAACTCAACTGGTTTGTTTTCCTGCCAGCAGCTTCATAACTAAATTAGCTAGCGAGTTATGAAGTGGTGATGCCAAAAGCACAGCAATCCAGGGAGCCTGGTCGCAAGCAGGTGTACCTAGAGACCGAACAAAACCTATCCTTCTGCCAAAGCCGCAGTATAGCTTTAGGTGTTTCTGTGAAAAGCCCTTAAGGCTGTCAGTCTGGAGCTTTCAACTTAATTTTTCAAACATGATAAGTCTCCAAGACTTGAGCCTTTTTCACACAAGGCGATGAAAAACACAGGAACCAGGCTCAGCAGGGACATCGCCCTTCAGAGGGATTTAGAGATCCCCAGCTCAGCACTACGCCAGGGCGAGCCATTTTCAAAAACCGCATTTTCCTGCCTGCAGGTTACAATATGCTCACAAAGGCAGAAAGCTCATTACCGGCCCTAATCTAAAGGCCGTCCTCCCTGACTTGCTGTCCGCACGACAGCCCGTGCCACCGTCTCCCGCACGGGGGCCGGGTCCCCGGGAGCGCTCCCGCCCCGGTAGCTCCCGGGGTGGGCGGTCAGAGCACGGGCACGGTGACAGATCGCGCCTCTCTCTGCGGCGTTTGGCAACACCGAGTGATTTCACAGAGGATGCTCCATCTGTCACCGTGTTCTGCAGCAGAGCTTGACCTCGCTAGCACTAAGGAAGTCCCAGCAGATTAACATTTAATGATGCTTTCAGTTTCAGGCCTTGTAGTTTTCCATCTCTCAGAGGGCAGACATGGAAGAGAAAGAAAATCATATATTATGTACAGCATATGGGTCTTCTTTCAGCCATCTCCTTTAATATGCTTGACTTTGACAGACTCAGATTTTTTAAATTCTTTCTACATTGGAGAAAGGAATCTACATATATCTTATTCCAGAAACAGAACACTGTTGCTTTTCGTATACGCAGAACATTTTTGTTTTGATCTGTGTAACCACCATACCTAATTCAGTTTAAATAAGTAAACACAGGGGATATGGTTCTTGGTAACTGTCTGAACAGAAGCAAGAAAACTAAGCCTTGCCAAGACAGATGGATTAACTGAGATCCTTCACATCATTCTCTGTTGTCTTGAAAAACACATATAACCACACAACTTAATGCAAAAATAAATCCTTAAGGGACACTAAAGTAAACCATAAACACAGAGTTTCCATTCTTTTTGTTAAGCACTTCTATTCTTTTTTTTTTTGTATTTTCTGCTTGTGAAGCAGCCAACTTGTACTCCATGCCCAGGAGCACGTGCAGATAAAGCACCTGGAGGTCTGGCATATATTCCCAGAGGCCCATCAGTGCTACCTGGAGCATCAGCTAAAGTCAGTAAGAGCATCCACAAACACAGAAGACATTGAAGAAACAAATCTACGGTATGAGAGTTCATGAAATATGTATTTGGAGGCATGGCTGAGCCTCTGATGACTTAGGTTTGTATTTGTAGGAAAAGACCTGGAATAGGGATTTACATGAGAAGGTATAGGGACAAGTGTGATGGCCCAGAAGGAAGGAGAAACTCCAAAGCCAGCAGAGAGATCCCAAGCCCATTGAACATTTCTGGAATATAAGGGTAAGAATTTAAATTTTGGGATGTTATTTACCAAGAGACAAGGCAATAGTCAGACCCTTAAAGCAAGTGGATCACAAAAGAAAGTAATAAAAAAAAACTGTCAAGAGCATAATTTTTGCTGCTTCAACCATGATGCTGTAGGGGGAAGCTAGATGGGAACACAGGAGGCTACAGGAGAAGAGCATGAAATGAATGCCACTAGCAGTCACTTCTGCAGCCAGAGCCCAGCTGTTATGTGCACTGTAGTAAAGAGAACTCCTGAGATGGCTAAAGTCCAATGAAAATAAGAGCTGTGTAGTCATGAGGGAAAAAACAAGACAATTAACCTGCCCCACACAGTAGGCTTTTGGAGCTGTTTTTTTAAGTAGTGCCCATGATCCTTCAGCAGACACCCAAGCAATGCTCACCAGCACCCTACCAGCAATGAGGCTACCACAGCAAGCTGCTAGTGTAAGTTTCTTTGCCTCGAGAAATCAGAGGTTCAAAAACTACTATCAAAAGGTTTGCCTCAAAAACTGACAAAAGTAAATTGGGAAGAGGGGAAGTCACTTTTTTTTGCAGCCAAGACCCTCCAAAGGAAGAAAAATAAATTGCTTTCTAAAGTTTAAAATTGCAAGTCGTAAGGTTGTAGCAGATTCCAAACCAGTCCAGAAACTGAGAATCATGAGTTTGAGGAAAGGGCACCCTATACAGGCTTACAACACTTGCAATAAGATAGAGAGCAACTCCATTCACAGATAGTCAGAGCTTGGGCTCAACAGTTAAGTCACAGCAGGTCTGGCTCAGAGGAAACTTCCCTCTTCTTGGTATCATGGAAGGCCAGGGGTTAATGCTGCAGATATTTCACGTCTTCATGGTCCATGTCTGTCCTACTCTGCTGTAGGATGGATACCCCTGCAAGGGTGAGAGACATGCTGAACTGAGGCATATCATTCCTCAGAGTGAGAGAAAACTTTCAAAAAAAATCTGAGGCCATGACTCTTCAACCTGCACATCTCACACCCCATTGCTAAAGCTCAAAACGGATAGCAACGGTATGGAATTCAAAAGGCAATTTATCATGAAGAGTAGAAATGGGTATTTGCAGTTAAATGCAACTGTGGAAACAAAAGAGTAAAGCCTAACACCAAACCGTACTCCCTACAGCAAAACTCTGAGGTATTAGTGGGCATTATTTACAAGCATCATCATATTGTGTTCTCTCTGCCCCAAATGTATGCACTGACACGATCCCCAACAGCAACACAGAGCAAGGAAGGGAAGAGTGCAGCAAAGACTTGTAAACAGCTCTACATAACCTATGTAACATTTTCACCGAGTACCATCATTAAGTGTAGGATCTTGGCCCAAGTGT
Organism: Climacteris rufus; assembly: GCA_013398175.1. Lineage (NCBI taxonomy): Eukaryota > Metazoa > Chordata > Aves > Passeriformes > Climacteridae > Climacteris > Climacteris rufus. The sequence continues at coordinate 403,223 of VZRZ01007209.1, read as the reverse complement.
AAGTGGCATAACTACAGGATATAACCACTATAATCACCTCTAGATGCAAGGACATCCAAACACCTCAGCAAGAATATTCAGAGTCTCTAACATTGTGAGAAATCAGAAAATACAGATCATGATTAGTTACCGCCTCATTTTGTTAACAAGAGATAATTGAAAAAATACATGCTAAAGTGATTGCCTAATCATCACATCAAATTTGTTAAAAAATCAATTTACCATGATTAAATAGTTATTTACAAAAAAGCAACAACACACAGAGCGCATTACTTGTTTGGGACATATCTCTCCCAGTCTGAACAAACAGCCTTTGTGCAAGGAATTTTACAGAGGAAGGAAGATCAAGGCTGTGCCCCAGCAGCCTTTGGGCTAGTTTTGGGAATCAGAGCATCCTTCCAGCTGCTCCATCACCTTCAGTTTGAGAGTTATTCTTGCCATTTGCTGTGCATCCTGAGGAACCTCTGATGCATGGATCATGTCCCCCCTTGCAGCATTACCCTGAGCCCCTCTATTCTCCCTCTAGCACCAAGGTAAAGGCCATGAAGGTCCACATGAAGGGCTTGCATGACTCTGTGCCTCCAAAATGCAGGATTAGGCCTATTGACAACAAAAGTCCTCTGTCACCCCCACCCCCTAATGATACTCTCTTAATCTAGGTTTTCAGTGAGGAAATATGTCAGCCTAATGCGTAATGAATTATTGGTAAGTAATTTAACCCAAAGAGCTTTGCTCCAAACTCATGTAAAGCTCTGCAGATATAACAAAGCATTCAGGACACAACTTATTTTAGGAATCAGCAATATGCTTTAGGCAGAAATCTCAACTTGTAAAAACTGCATTCTGGCCCAGCAGATTTCCTTCCTGATAGACCATGACCACTTCATAGTTCTAGGGCAAAACCATGAAGATTATCAAAAAGCAGAAAAAGGATTTTAATCAACACAGCCAGCTGGTCTGTGGTTTGGATTATGCTGTGGAAGGCAAAGTGTAACATTAAGATTGAATGAAAAATGCAAAGCACTGATTACCCTGCAGACTATCTACCAGCTAAATTAACATTAAACTCAAATTTACAAATCCTGTGCTTATATTACTGCATGTAGGCAATTGTGATATATTTAATATCAACTAGAAATTTTAAAATCTGACTTTAAAATAATGAGTTTTGTTTCAAATCCTGTTCATAAAAGTCAATTTCCACCCATTACTAAGAAGATGACCTATTTTAGATCTTATCCTTTAAAAGTATTGTGACAAGTTCCTTTTCTGGAGGGAGCAAAGCAGGACACAGGATGTCTGGAAAGCAGCTAGTAAGGGATGAGGAGAGGGAGCCTGCTCAAAACCCAGGAGCAGGAAGATGAAGGCTTACCCAATACAGGGGCATGCAGCCAAACGATGGGAGTTGTGGTCTGCAGAGGAACAGCTTTGGCTGCCTGGGAGGTGTCTCCTCTGGGGGACAGACCCAGAGAGGCATCAGAGGCTGCAGCCTGGCCAGCAGATGTAGGCTGCTGCCAGCTGTTGTCGGGTGGAGGGAAAAGGGGGGAAACAAGCTGGCTGGATCCTGGCCAAGGAGCAACAAAAGGCTTGTGTGCCATCTCCACATCATCCTGCCCTGCTGGCCGCCCAGCCCGCAGAGCACCATAGCAACCAGGGTTAAAATTGGGTCAGGATCACCAGTGCAAAACCTGTTATTTTGAATACAGGGTTTGCACTGAAAATGTTCGTTCATGCGCTGTTTTGACAGAAAACATGCTATTTGGTGAAGCTGGAAAAGCGAAACTACGCTTATGAGGAAATCAGTGCCCAAAGTGCCAAAGTGAGTGCAGGAATTTTTCTCTTTTTATCTTGCAGTGTACCTGGACAAGTCACACTAGGACTAACTAAAGTGCCACAACATGCCTTGAACTTCATTGAGGTTCCAGGCAATGCCCACAATGCCCTGAGTGCATTAGGCAGGCTGCTATTGACCACTGGCCAGCATTGCCCAAAGTGAAGCAGGAGGGGAAGCAAGTCAGTGCACAAATATATGTAATCTAGGACTGGGACATGCTTATGCCTTGGCCTTTCCTTAGAAAGCACAGTTCTTTCAGCTAAATGCATGAGTCATAGCCAGCAACTGCCACTCCAGGTATTATATGGTGGTTTGCAGATGTTAATTAAAATTACTCAGCCCATATTAGAAGAATATGGGTAAGTAACAAATGGTATGCACGCATAAGAGAAGGGAAAGGTATTACCGAGATGCCTGTTATTACGGCTTATCCCGGTAATCAGTCGAGACGCAGAAATAATGAGAGCTGGAGTCCTAATGTTCTTGTTCAGAGCAAGGGCGGAAAAAGGGGGGAAACCCCTTTCGTTTAATTCTTATATCCACTTTTAGAAATCACAGATCATTGGAGAAAGTTAACACTTCCGTCTCTAACTATATTGGTTACAAGAAGTGTCTGTCAAAGGGATCTGTGTCCATGGGAAAGGAATGTAAAAAGATAATTTTTACAACAACATAGCTATGTTTACAGAAATCGTCCTTGAGACTGTCTAACAGAGAAAACTAGCTATTTTACAGTGAAAAATGGGCAACAGGAAGAGTTTTGCAAATGTAACGGTGAAAAGAGTTTCTTTCAATTACTTGATCTCCATTGTGCAGGAAAAAAAATCATTCATACTTTTTCTGGAGAAATACTTCTGTAGCGTAACAAGGATTTTGAGTCAACATGCCATGATCAAAGCATTCAAGTTGAAAAGCTAAGTCTAGACCTAATACACTCCTCACTGGGCCTGATTTTTCTAAAGTGCTGAGCATTGTTTTGCTAAAACAGGACCTGTTTGATTAATCACAAACATATATAATCAGTGTGTCTAACTCATGTACCCTTACTAGACTGACCCATTTCTGGGTCCTCTTCTCCTTCATGAAGAGAAAACACAATTAGCAAAGTTTTATTAGTGAGCTGTAGAGGCATGAAGGCTTCAGCAGTGGCCCCACGTCTACAGAGGAGTGAGACTGCATGCCAGCCTCCTTGTGTCACAGATGTTATCCAAAGCTATGGAGCTACAAACTGAAACTTCCAAACATCCTGCTTCAAAAATAACCATCTCCCTTAAGAAACCTGAGAGACGACACTCAAGTTTCTTCTGTCTGGAATGAGGTAAATCCTGGCTTTTAACCAAACATCAAATTTACAAGCTGTGGTATTCTTCTACGGTAGTTCCAGTTCAATGCCACACAAGAGAGAAGGACTGCAGGAGACCAAGAATGTCACCAGTCCAGTGCTGTCAAGATGAGTTCCCCTTCCCCAAACAAGTGAAATCTTGGCAGATAGGGGAGTGCGAATCAATCCCAGAGCTTCTATATTTCCAGTTCAAAATGGATCAAAATCTGGTCATGTAGGTCAGTCACTCACTGGGTATCTGGTGGGGCTGTATTATGGTTTAATCTCGGTAAGCAGCTAAACAGCACCCAGCCACAATTCTTTTAACATCAAGTATTTATTTTCTGCCAGTTCTTTCCCAGCTTTTGCCAAGATTGATATTTGTTACCTCAGACATGTTAGAACACAGCCTTCCCACAGCAACATCATCTTAATTCTGAATGAAATCTTCAACAGTATCTTACTACAAACACATGATAGGAGTAAAGAACTAGTTGGAAATTCTTAAATGGGCAAAGGAGTGTCTAATAAAATCACCACAAGCTTTTAAAGACAGAAAATAGTTGCTATCTCATATTCACCTCGCCCTAGACTTTAACTACAGAAAGCTCTTTAATGACAGGAAACACTTGGAGTTTATATTCTCCTGCTGCAGTTCTCTGTGCCATTGGGATGAGTATTACAATCCAAAACAGTGTGATGAAAACCAGGTGGGTCTAAAAAGGTGCAATTTTTGCTCAAAATGCTCATACATTATCATCTGTGACTGGTTGACTCTTCCCTCAAGTATGGACTACAAAAATCTAAAGACACAAACTTCTGATTATTCTGGATCCAGAGTTCCAATTCAGTTAGTCTCTGGAATATTACAGAACATGTGGTTTACACCGTAAGTACTTCCCAGGGGGAAAAAAAAAAAAAAAC
>VZRZ01007209.1:383566-399083 GCA_013398175.1 Climacteris rufus | reverse complement strand
AAAAAAAAAAAACAAACAACAACAAAAGAAACAAACAAAAAAACCCACCAAACCAAGCCAAAAAAAAAACCAAAACAAAACCAAAAAAACCCCAAAAAATAAAGCCACACAACAACAGCAAAAAAACTTTAAACACATAAGGTCAAACTAGTGAGTCATTTAAGGAAAAAAAAGCCAGACATTTCAATTGACCCCAACTAAGCACAAATATCTAAAAAAACCAGTGAGAAGGACATCCTTGAAGGAAATCCCAAAATAATGACAAAAAAAATGCCAAACGAAGGCACAGAAACAAATTAAACTTTCCCATCACATTGTCAGACAATAAATATAAAATCAAGACACACTGGTGTTTACAAAGACTGTGGCAAGGCCTTTTTTAGACATTAATTTTTCTTCCTAATGTTTGCCTTTCACTGCTAAATAATTTCATTCAGAGAACAGTTGTCCAAATGTAACTTTCACATCATAAATCTTTAAAATCCTACAGTCTCTCCATTATATTTACTTTCTCTTCTCTACACAAAAGGAAGGATTGATCTAAACATATCTTACAACACTATTAGTACTTCACTTGATTATTACATCTGATTTCCTTCTGAGCAACTAATGTGAAATTTCATTCTAATAGTTTTCCTTAAAAATGTATTTTCTAAATATAAACAGAAAGGATTTTCCCATGCAGGTGTGTATCCATATGTAACTTAGAAAGCCATTCAGGCAAGACATTATTCTTCTCAATATTTCTATTCTTTCATCACTCTAATACAAATCACAAACACCAAGAAAAAATATAAGCTGAATTTAGGAGTAAATAGTTCATTCCTGCTGCAGAGTTTCAGAGAAAAAATAAGGTAGCTAAAACATTCCTCATTCAAACAGCAGTAGCATCGTTAAATCACACAACTGTGGCAGTAATTATGGGCCTGCTTTCTGAAATGGAAACACACAGCCCACTGAGTTGACCTGTTGTTCCCTAACTTACACTTCTTTTAGAGGCCATTTGCACAGTGCTACATTTCTCTTCTAGAGTTTTGTTTGATTTTGGTTTTGTTAGCAAAAAAAAAAAAATCTAAAAAAAGGGCAGCAGATAATAAAAGAAGGCATATGCCTGTAGGATAGAAGCAGGTCTCCTGACTGCAAATAACATTTTATCATCTTCCCATCTGCTGACAACTGAAGTGTATCCCAGGTCAGCAGCGCTCCTACCCATTTGCTCTTTTCTGCTATACATACAATATCATATAATATGATAATAAATGATCAGTATGATCATTTTATTTCCACATCTGTAGCAGGATGCTCTGTCTGGAAAGTGGTAAAAGAACTCGAGCAATGCAAATTTTACAAACCTATCAGTGCCGAACTGAGAGGAGATGTCTTGCTGCTTTGGTGTTGAATTATGCAAAAAACAATCTGACTCATCAACCCCAAAGTTAAACACCCTGATAGTGAGGTGAAGGTGTGGCAGATATAGTAAAGTTTCCTTACCTAAAGATGCTGAGCTCACACAGCTGACCTGAAGACATATGACTGACAGTGAAGCACTTTATACTATAAAAGCACAGTCCCACTTTCAAATGGCAGGGATTTCCAGCAAACCCCTTCTTGAAGCGTGTGTGGAGATTCCTCCCTTGGATAGGGATGCCCCTCAAGGTGAGCTAAAGAGGTTTGCCCATGATCATTGTTATGGGTGAGTAACATGGATCTCTACTCAAGAATTGTTTCTTTTTTGAAAGCTTTAATATAATTGCTTTGATATAGTACATTATACTATACTATCCTAGTAGTGTTAGCTTACATAATGTGTAGTAAGCAATTTTAATTAAGATCTTTTTGTCTAATCATTCATCTTAATAAATCATTCATTTTTATGCATCTGGTTTGCCATCCTTAATCCTACATGACAAAACTGTACAAAGGCTCAATCACACCTGTATAATTCCTTAAACCGTTGACAAAGTCTGGGGCTAAGTTTGGATCCAGCCGCAGAAAGCAAAGGGTCATTTCTGCTCCTTGTGGCTCAATAGGGGGGCTTCTCTAATGAAGTTTGAAGCTCCCATTCCACCTGCAACAACACTATATACTCCATTGGCTCATGTCTTTTTAGAATCAGTTTCTGGAAATGCAGAGCTATGGTTGTTGTCAAACACTTCATTTTTCTACTTTTTTCTTAAATGTAAAAGTGAAAAAACCAAGAAAGTGCCATACAACTCAGCAAGAGGTTTCAAAAAATATCCAGGGTCATTTGCAAGTCTCTTTTTCATATCAAGGCTTTCCTCATCTTTTCCCCAAAGAACAGAATGTTTGGCAACATTTTAGTTACACTGCCGATAAAAGTGGAAGTAGTAATCAGTAAAAAACATTCCAGCAAAATAAGGGCCTGTTGAACAGCCAGAAAACCCTGCAGAAGAAAAATAAACGAGATTCATATAGGAACTTCTTTCAGTTCAAATGCTATTGGTCTCTTGCTATGCTGTCATTTGCAAAGGCTTACCAGCACAGCTATGAAGAAAGAGTATGCGCTGTCATAAACTTAGCTACAGGGAGAGCCCAAACGTGCTGACGTCCCTAGGTCATAAATGAGAGAGGGATCAGATAACCTTATTTCGCATACAACTGGAGAGAAGGATAGGCTCTGGAAATGTTTCATTGACAAATGCAGTGCAAAGTAATTATGATAACAAGCCTTGATAGCTATAGTCAAAGTACGAAAGACCAAGTGCTGACTTTAAATGTGGGTTTACTCTGATCACTCCACCAGGGAGCTGACAGGCATATGACTCGCAGTGACACTCAGCTGGGTCTGAACAACTGAATTCCCTCACTCGTTTTCTAAGCAAATCCCACAATAAATAGGGATTGTTCCTGATGTGCCAGGTGGCCTAATAACTTTTAGTTGCAATAGTGGCAAATGGCAGTTCTGCTGATTTTGGGACAGCAACTTCAGTAATGCTCCAGAGACAGAAAAGTTCCTCTATACATTCTAAAGACATGGGTAGTGTCTTCACTTAGTATTTCAAAAACAGATACCAGCAAGGTTTCATGCTATTTTTTATTACAGTGTTCTGCCATGTACAGATGAAAAACATATTTTGTATCTGAAATGTTTATGCTACACTGAATAAAGCAAAATTCAATCCTCACCTTTTACCTAATGATCAATGGTAACTTTTATTTCTAGTGCCTTAACTCCTTCATTCTTCTCTCCTCACTTCACTTTCTGACACATCCTCTCTGCTGAAGATGATCTCTTCACGTGACAAAACTTATGTGGGACTGCTGAGTCCAAATGATTGCTGTTCTCCCTTTTGGTAGAATAAGCCTTACAAGCCCTAGAAAAATCCCCTTGAAACAAACCTATTCAGCTGGGCAGCATTTCTATTCTGAGTACATCAAATCTGAATGCTCACTGCTGCTGGAGGCTAGCTAGCTTTAGTCTTTTGATGTGGATTTCAGGTTGACACAGGAAATCTCTTTGACCAGTTTTGTCAGTAAGCTTCAAGCTTTTGTCAGTAAGCTTCAAGGATATTTCCGCATTGCGAAACTCTCTGTGTCTGACTTAATTTAAATTCCATTGAAATTAAAGCAGACAGGTCAAAACTTGGGAAATTCTGGCTTTCTGGTGGCTTTGCTGCAGTTGCAGAGAAGCCTGTAGCTTTTTGCAAAGACATTTGAAAAGTTTATCAGAAAGTCAGCTGAAGTTTGGAAGTATCTCAACTGCTCTAATTTGACAAAGCACAAAAAAATTTTAAAATCAATTAAGAACATATTATATATGGCACCATAGATGAGAAACCTAAAGAAGACTCTGATATTGCTTCCAAATTCAGGGATGTTTTTCCTATAATGTGTTCAGAAATGCTATAATCATTGTTTCTGCCTTTCCCACCATTTTAGCCAGAATAAACCTTTCCAAGCCAACATCAACAAATGGAGGCCTTGAAAGACTCTTGTGTATCCAGAGAATTTGACGAGAGTTTAAAGCCTTCATCAATTTATTAGAGATGCTTAAATGTTTGCAAGCCCTGGTCACTAAATATTATTTTTTACTGGGGAAAGCTAACATGTTTTAACAGCTTTTATCCCCATTGAGGCAATCCAGAGAACGGCAGAGAACTCTTGCTTTTAAAATGAAAAGTTTTCTCTAGAGGGATTTCTTGGTAAACTCCTGTTCACACAGAAATAAAGGGGAGTACTACCATCATTTCCAGCAAATTCAAGGCTTTAAAACTGGAATTCATTACCCATAAGATAATAATGGAAACCCTAAAGTAGATGAGGGTTTGGAGGACTCTGTCTCCTAAAGCTCTGAGTGATAAATCATTCCCATTTCTTAAGTATCTCTGGAGTTATAACAAGTTATAGTGGTGACTTAGGCTGAAGCAGAATCAAATCTGTGCTTACAGAGAATCACTAGACAGATTTTTATAAAAGTCAGCAGAAAACTGACTCCAACAAAAAGATTGGATCTCATTATGGTCATGCCACAGCCAACGATGAATGACAGACTCAAAGTATCATTGGATTTCTACTACTTTAACCAAGATCAGAACTCTGCAGCCATTAATTTTATTAAAATGATCCCCACAAGCCAGAGTATTGCTGCAAAAATCTTACCTGTGTGGTTTCTTGGAAATCCTTCCTACTGTTTTGCCTTGAAGAATAATGGGAGCAATAATTTCCAAATGTGACTTTGCAGAGAAATATAATTAATGGTTCTGTGGTGCTTCAAGAAACAGGGAAAAGTAAGGATAAAAATTATTTTAATAAAAAATAAAATCAGTTGCCCCCAAACCACAAACCAATATTTAAAATAAATTCATACTCAGGGAAACTCTGAGTACAATGTATTAATGCCATGGGAAAGCTGTACTATTACATTATAATGGTGTACATTTAAAAGACAAATTTTCAGTGGTTGTAGAAAACAAGCAGACACTTCAGGAGTACTGTTATATTTCATCTTCTCTGAAAAAGGCAGATGTTTACCAGGATAACATTTAAGATCAAAAGACCAGACAAGTCCTTTCTTGGAGACAAGCACTCTGTTTGGCAGCTATTCTGGCTATTGCTAGCCTTTCTCAGAATAAAACTCCAAAAGAAAGGACTTGTTACCTCTGGGAGAACACAGTGGAGATATGCTTTTGAGGAGAAAATACCTGCTGAGAAGAATAAGTCTGCTGCTTATCCCTGCCATAATTCACAATTTTATGTGATATCAGAAGTTTCCGCTCAAGAATCCCCCTTTTACAGAGTTTGGCACAATAGGCCTCAAAAAAGTACTCTCTGGAGTTACTCCTGTTATGTTCCTAATAAGGTTCCTCTACAACAACAATAAAAAAATCAAATCCCTAGGCCAGATGCCACAATCCTGCCAATATATACATACATACATGTCTGTTCAAATGATTATTAGGATAGAAACTTAAGACTTCTGGATTTTAATATCTGCAACAATGGGTGAAATTTTCCTTGGGCTTAGAATGGTATTGGGCCTATGCTACAGCAAGGAATCTACCCAAAGGTCTACATTCAGAATTTAGTTGTGGATAGATTTATGCCACTTCTCTAAATAGGACAAATTTGTGTCACAATAGACACCAGGCAAGAATTTCTATCAATAATGAACAACTTGTCTTTTGCATGTATTCCTTTTAATTGTACTTAGCTTACTTCCAGTGAGATTTCTACTTCCATAGGTGTGTATTTGTTAATAGGAATAACATAGTTGAGCTGAAAAATACACATACAATTTTGAGATAGACAGTATCTTTGCCAAAACGTGGAAATTGTATTTAAATTTAAACAGAAAACAATATAAGAAGGTATCAAAGACTCTTGCATGCTAGAGGAAACAACTGTGAGCAGGAGCCAGTCAGGCAGCCCAGCCACATTAATGGTATTTTATTCCACCGTAGCATAATAAAACAATTCACCTACCTGCACTGTAGATTTTTACTACAACAGCAATTATCAATGCTTTGCTGAGTTTCCAAAATCTGTATGGAACTGATTGTTGGATCAATCCTTAAAAATATTTAAAATAATGGTTTATTCTTTAGTATTTCAGAAATCCAAGATAAGTGCATAATAGAACTGCAGTTAATCCACTTCCCCAACTGCCACTACAGGACTTGATGCAGGTCTAAATTAGCACTCAATTAAAAGCCTTTGGTTGATTACCTTCATTCTGCCATTGGAGATAAGATCCTTGTTCAGTTTGCAATGACAAATACCTTGGTAACCTCACATTGTACCCTTTTCTTTTGGGCAGACATTGAAAGTATGGCTTTGATGGCAGTCCAAGTAGAACACAAATGTGTCAATATTCATTCTAATGTACTAAAAACCATACTCATTCAAGTAACCATTAACTTGAAAAACATTACCTTTGTTGAGAGAAATAATACAGAGTGCAACAAAACTTGTTTCTAATCCTCTGTGCAAGAAAACTACCCAATTTTAATGAATATTATGATTATTTCATAAAATGTTGCCTTGAACTTGCAAGACGCTTGTTTTTGCAAGAGTTTTGTAATATTCTACATATAGATGACAAATATAACCATGATAACATTGTTTTTCCCTGAGGCAGATTAGCCCTGTGAAGAGTTAGGCAGCAAGAAGCAGGGTGCTAACACAGCAGTACAGCTTCTGCTTTCACAGCTGGCCTAGGAATAGCTGCACTGAGCTGCATCCTGAAAGGCTTATTTCTTCTGGGTACATCTATAGCATCCAATCAGTGCAGGTCCATAGTTAGAATCTGCAGTATCTCAGATTCCTAAACCAGATCCTTTCAGTCTGCACTGCAGAGAGCCTTTAAACAGAAGGGGCTGAACACGTTTTATGCCTTTGAGTGGAACTAGGCTGATACTGTCAATGGTTTGGGAAAGGCCTGGGTGATTTAAAATCATAGAATTATAGAAAATCTTGAGTTGGAAGGGGCGCACAAGATCATGGTGTCCAACTCTTAATCCAGCACAGGACACCCTATGTCTGAGAGTGCTGTTCAAATTCGTCTTGAGCTCTGACAGCCTTGGTGTCATGACCTCTTCTCTGAGGAGCCTGATTCAGTGCCCAACTACTCTTGGGGTGAAGAATCTTTTCCTAGTATCCAGCCTAAACCTCCCAACACTGCTCCATGGTGTTCCCTCAGGTCATATCACTGATTACTAGCACAGAGATCAGTGCCTGCCCATTCACTTCCCCTCATAAGGAAGTTGTGCACTCCCCTCAGTATCCTCTTCTCTAGGCTGAACAAACAAAGTGATCTCAGCTGCTCCTCATGTGGCTTCCCCTGCAGAACCTTCACCAACTCTTACAAAGTGGTGCAGAAATCAGAAAGAGGACTTGGTTCAGCAGGCCCAAGCTCTTCACATCACACTGTGCACACGGGTTTTGTGTTTCTGTTCCTCTGGTCTGCAGCAACCTACTTTGCAGAGAAAGTTGATGAGTATAGGCTGACCTGTTCTCTGATTGTAAAACATCTGTGTGGTAGTATATACTTAATTTTTGGCATGAAAATATCCACAAGTGACAGAGGAAATTTGAGCATGTTCATCTCACAGAACTAACACAGAACATTTCTCTATGACACAGCTTCTCATTACAACATGTAACATAGTGATGCCTCAGAGGATCTTGTCTGAGGTGTGTGTACCCATGCAAAAAAGTCGGAAGGGGAATGATTTTTCCCGTATTATCCCACTGGGGCACATCCAGGCAACAAGCAGAACCTGTTTTCTATTCCTCACCTGCTTTAAGTGCATGCTAGTGTATAGATGTTCTATCATCCAAATAGTGCCTAATCTTTAATCCAATATTTATTTTAAAAAAACAAGCCTTAAAGTAGAGGATCCACATAAACAGAAAAGACACAAGGCATAATCCTGCTCACACTGAATGAATGCCAGAGCATGCTGTTGTAACATATGTAAACAGCAGATACTCATCTTTGCATAAAAGAATCAGTATTTTCAGCCCAGACTGGCTCTGACAGCATTGCACAGTCACTAAAAGGGGAACCTGAAATCAAGCCAAAATTCCTTTGTCAAGGAACTTGCTTTCATCTCCTCTGAAGCAGGCAGTGTCAGGATCCGAAGGCAGAGATGGCCCTTGGCATTTTAATCCCTTAGATGGGGATCAACCAAACCCCAAACACTTCCTTTACACTTTCTCACGCATTTCCTGCACACAAATATCGCACTCATATCCTTAAGCACAAGATTTTAGCCCCTGTCAAGGAAAATGTCACTTGTCACTTTATTGTATCTGAAGCCAAGCCTAAGAACTCTCTAGAGAGGGCAGTCAGAATGTCTATAAAAATCTAATGAAGATGTAAGAATAAACTGAAAATTGCAGTGAATCACAGTTTTCATGTGGTTCACAGGAACTAGGCTCCCAAGTGCTAATACTCTATAATGACCAGTTATAAAAGAAACTTCTCTACATTCCAGAAGCAGAATTCCAAGACTAAAAATGTATACATTTTAACTTTTCTTTTTGTTTAAATATAGGACTTACAGTCATTTCCAAGATCAAGTCTTCCATTAGGTTTTCTGACTGGATCTCGTTCAGGTAACATGACACTTTTGTTTCCTGTGAAAGGATGTATGTACAAACATCCCCCAAATTAGCCTTGCACAGTTGTAACAGCAAAGTGTGAATACAACACCAGAAGATGTTTTGTTAATTATCTCTTGAATAAAGGCATGCACAACCACAAGACAAATCTCTAAAATACAAAGTGCTCCTATTCAGAAGAAAATATACACAGTCAAAATAATTTTGCAGATAACAAGAAACAAGCTTTTGAAATCTACAGGATACCTAAAACATTTCCAAAAAATAGTGTAATAGAAAAGACTTCAGCAATGACAGAACATCACCAATTTCTGAAACAGACAGCCCAGGCAAAAGTCAGTATGCAGCCAGGTGCTTCAGCACAAATCTGATCATAAAGCCACATCTTTCTTACTAGTGAGAAAATGGCATTAGTAATTACAGGCATCTGGCATGCAAACACAGGCTACGGGAACAACTTAGATTTTTGAGTGTGAGATGTTAAGATACTGAGGACTGACCAAGTACTTCAGAGAGAGGCTTCATAACCAAATTAAAGAAACTAATACACCACTCTAACAACACAATCATCACGTTCACTGATGTCACCTCTGTAAGTTCAAACATTGAACTAGGCTGGGAAACATAAGCTGATGATTTTTTTAATTGTTATTCTATTAATTTTCTCAACGCTTCTCTGGAAAAGTGAACTTTTGAATAATTGTCACATAGTACAACCTGGGGAAGGCAAATGGCCCCTCAAGCCCATGGGAAGTGGTTTAATGCCTGTGCTTTTACACAAATTGCCAGCTAAGAATCTCTTCAGATATGCGTTACCAGTGAACTGGCACTGGGAAATGTTGTTCTTGCCTAAACTATCATGCTTCATCAAATATCGTTTCTAGAATACCAAAATACTCAATTCCCATGTTTTCCAAAGGAAACTTTCTGATTTCAGAGTGGCTGTTTAGACCAGAAATGATGTTTCATGATATAAAAATTTAGGAAGGATCAAAATGCATTATTACTGAGATTGAAACAAGACCACTGGATTGAACTTAGGTGTCAGCTAATAGGTGACCAAGAGCATGAAACAACATTAACAACTGGAATCCAAGGGCCCAAAAGCAATGTAATACAAAATCATCTTTGGGATTTTAATCTAGCTTGTGTTCTTTTAGGAACATCTCATACTTCTGCCAGCTATTCCTTGAATCCATTTTCTATTTACTAGCTGATCATACAGATCTAGCAGTTCTTCCATCTTTGGTGGTAACTGTTGCATTTAGTAGTTATCTGCTGTCCCATTTCATTATACTGTTCCACACACTTAGAAAAATGGCAACTGAACACATGCAATCACTTATACACATACAGTCATCTTGGGGCAGATCTAATAAAAGTCTCTTCTTTCTTTCATTCCTCCCTTCAGTTCACACCTTCGTTTTCTTCTGATTTCTCTTAGTACTCTAGATATGCTAGCAATGAATCAAATGCTGTAATTTTGTATTTTCATTAATATTATCTGTAGGAAAACCTATATCCCCTAGTAAAGGTAAAAGATTGCTCCATGTAGATAAAATACTTCAGCCATGCAAGTGTTGGCAGGAATATATATTAAATACTCTTAATTACTAAACACTTAATACTGTGATTCTTTTGCAGATAATGGAAGAAAGCATTAAGTGGCATTAGAATTTTGTACAAAAACCAGAATAAAGACATTATTACTTCACTAAGATTTCAACTATTTAAACTGAGTCAGTAAACCATGGAGGACTTCATTTTCACTTGGGTTTTTACTCATCATAAAATTACCATTTCATTGTCCTTTAAGCTGTTGCAATCTAAATTTGGAGTGCAAGGTGCCCTTTGAGAACACCAAGAACTATCAAAAAGCACCACAGCAACATTAAATAAATTGTAAATAAACTTCCACTCTTTCACGTATAGTAACCCTGAGGGCTTTCTCAGAGGTCCATGTGGGGTGTGAAGGTCCAATTCAATAACAAATATTAAAATGCAAGCATGAAAATAACATAATGTATCTTCAGATTAGCTTAAGATAAGCTCACCCAATAAATGTGGTATCCCTTTTTTTTCCCCCTCAAACACTTTCTGGTTTTAATTCAAGTGAATTTTAATATTCTACGAGCAGCATGGGAAAAATCTGCTGATGATTTCTTTTGGTGGTGGTACTTTACTAGGAATCTGTTAACTACCATCTGAAGGCAATAAATGTGAATGCATGAGGCTGACCAAAACCCAGCAGGAGCCCTCACCAACCTTTTATTGTGAGGGGAGAGACGCTGGGGAGAAACAACACTGTAAGAGGAAGGAAGGACAGCCCCTGCTTAGTGGTGATACTTAACATTAGGGGAGAGCAATGAGCACAAATGGCATGGAAGCAGAGAGCAGAAAAGGCCCAAATGCTGAAGGGTATTCACACTCCTCAGTTCCGTTGAAAGCAATGGAAGTTCAAAAGCCTAAATCCTCCAGAGAAATAAGTCTGCATTTTTGTTTATTAAATTTTGTCTTGCTTAGGAATGCTTTTGTTTCTACTTGAACTTTCCTAACAGCTTTCACTCAGAAAAATCTGAGATGTAAAGGATTAGGAACTACAATGGATATACTTGGTAGTAGTCTGCACCCACCAAATTCAGGTATCTCATTGTAGAACAGCAACAGGTCTGTTAAATGTGACCTCCTAAATTAGTATTTAATTCAACTGTAATTTCAAACAGCTCTACTTTCCATGAATCAGACTAATCATCTGATTCTAAAATATTCACTTTTTATCTCGATTATTCCCCATATTTAACTCTGAGTTTTTTGATCTGAAAATATTTTCCTTTTCATTTATCTTGGCTACAGCTACATTAAACAGCTTGTTGGTTTCCCTTCTGTTTGGATTTCATATTGACATTGTTACCTTCCATCTGGGAATATATTCAGGTTCATTAAACTTGTGCAGAACTGAAATCTTTCAGTAGCTTGTGTACTGTGCTGATTTTTCACTCTTGGATCCACATTTAATGCTATTTGGAGCATAAGACCTTGAGAAGGTAATGGTTTGTGTTTATTCATATCTTCTCTTTCCACCTAGTATCAAAAGCAGCCAGCTGAGAATAGAAGGTTTTCATATTTCATTTTCATCCATCTACAATTCTCTCATTTATAAATGAGATTAATGTATTTTTAAATAATCAACATTCTTTCAGGCTTCAGAGCAATACAAATCACTTAGGTATGACCTCTTGAAAGCACTGTATTGAGCTATATCTGCCACAGGGCTTACTGCAGCACTAATCACAAGAATCACAAGGACCACTTACATACAGCTTGTCTGCAGTGTAAAGAATGGCCAGTGAGTTCGTTCCCCTGAAACAGTTCATGCCAGGAGTGTCACACCAATAGGTAATGCCTGCCCTGGCAAACATCTTTACTCCAGAGACTGAACTGCATCCATCCCCAGTTTCACCTCACTTTGTCAACTGTGGTGCAAGAATGGTTCCTAAGGCCAAGATAGGAAGAATATGAACGCTGGTTCAGTAATATTAACACTTGCTTCAAGACACAGGCAATGTTAAGGACGGGGAAAAAGGAACACATATTCCCACAATTTATGCATGTATTGACCTTTCTTATAAATATTATAAAAGTTGTAAACAATACATCTTCTTATACATTATACATATAACATCTGGCAGACAATATCTGAAAGAGAATTTATTCCAGCAGAAGTATTTTATTTTATACAGGTCTGCCTTCAAAAACCCTGCCTGATCAATCAGAGTTTTAAGTGTAAGTTTTATGTTTTCAGGCAGCTAGAATTCTGTCTCTTCCCATAGAAAAGATGCAGTATCACCACATTGTGACACTAATAAGTTTCGGTTTTTTTTTTTTTTTTACACCTGTTAATTCGTTCTCTACTACCCTCAATCAACTCCCACCCAACTGTAGCCAAAGGTTAATTAAAGGGATTAGTGACTTTCCAGTTCACATCCAATAATTTACCATGAATTGCCAGGAAGAACAGTGACACCTGGCAAAACATTTTAGGACCCCAAATTCTTAAGGGTAACCAGGCCAGATTTCTCAAAAACGTATTGATTGCAGTGATGATTAATTATACCAGGATTTTTTAAATCCTCTGGACCAGGCTCTTTTGTAGAAAGCAAATTACTTTTAAAGATTCTTGCCCCTTTCCCCACACTTTCCATACAGGCTCTATTCAAATGGCAAATAATAGAAATTAGTTTTTCAACTTACATTTCTCCTTTGCATTGTTTCTTTCCTAACTTAGAGATCTGACTTTCGGTTGATGGATTGGACAGCAACAGACCTTGTCACAAGGCAAAATGGCACAGAAATTCACTGCAGGGATCCTGCTGATGGGCTGCATGCTCTGAGAAATTGTGCTTTCCCTCTGCAGTGCTAAAGCAAAAAACCCAAAAAAACACAATTCTCAGAAATGCTGTCTACTGTCATTTCATAACAGCACAAAAAAATTGAAAGCTCATTATGTGTATGCAGACCAGCAGAGAGACACAGTGCCTGCTGTAGTGGTAGAGACTAGAACTGAACTTGAAGTACTGCTGATGAAGAAATATTATTCATTAAGAAATGGTCATCAGAGTTGAGGACCAAAATAAACTGATCCACAATCTATTACTAATTCTACTTATATGAATTCAGTCACAGTAATTTAACTACTTGCCTGTAAAATTGATGTTTTTCAAAACACCTGTCATGAATGCTAAGTAAATACAGGCTCCATATTGTCAAAGCACTGTAGAAAGAGAATTATTCTGTAGATTTACATCCGTATTTTACGTAACACAATATGAATAATACTTTGACAGCACTGTGTCCAAATGTAGTCATGCAAGAGAGATCTTGCATCACTATCTGATCACTATCACTATCTGATCACTTTCCCTTTAGTGGTAAAAAATTCAGCTGAATTTAATGGGGTTTAGATCAGATACTTGTATACAGTATTGTGTTCATACACTAGTATTCAACACAAAACATGGCCAGTTTCCAACCTAAATAGAATCACAACACCAGTTCAAAGTACTCAGTTCACGAAGAGACTGTAAGCCACAGGTTTTTAGACTGGAAACAGAAAATTTCCAGCCAATCTGAGAAGTCCAGAGTATACTTTCCTTTCCATGAGTCCAACGTCACAAGTTAAACTTTCAGAGTCACAGAACCACCCACCACAATGGGAATGAGTTCAGCTTCCTTTCACACAACATAATCGCTCTGTACATCAGAAATTGCACTTTGCCACAGAATGATTGCATAAAACATGCAGAGTCAAGTTTTGCACCTGTAGTACAAGCCACTGAGGTACATTCAAGGTGCACTGTACATTGTGACATGGCAAGAGATCAATTATGTGTCCATCATGTGTACCTCACTTTTATACAATGATTTCAACTTTACAATACTACCAGGGATATTCATTGTTAATTTTAATACATTGTGTTCTTCGAGTAGGAAAGGTGAAAAGAAGAAAAAAGTGGTATATTCTCCCAGATAAATAAAAAAGAGGAAGAGAGAAACAAGCCTAATTGTTGTTAATTAATTGCTACCATAGTGCCATAATAGCAATCAAAGCTATTATAGTCATCTGGAAAATCTTCAGGGAGCAAGATTCTTTGGTCTTTGATAAACAAATCTAGGGGTGAAAAAAAGTTTGGTTAAGTAGAACATAAGTAAGCAAGCTACTCCTAGTAGATTAAGAACTACTACACTAGTCTGACTTTAAATCACCCTTTCAAAGTCATCTTTATATAGGGGTCAACGTCTACAGAGAAAAACTTCGGTAATCAAAGGGTCCCCAAGACTGTGAGCACACTGTGCATTGCTGACAGTCTGGGGACACAAACATTACAGAGGAAGAAAGTATAGTTTAAAATAGCAGCTCCTTGTCCTTTCTTCCCGCCATTTTTCATATTTTTGAAGCATTTCAAAATCTAATTCAGAACTCAGTAAGTAGTGGCCAGAACTAAAAGCTCAGCAGCTTTCAGCATGTGCTCAGACCATGTTAAATCAGGACTAGTATAAATACAGAAGAAAAGCACTTTCCAAACAAGTAGGATGATCTTAGATGGTGGAGCATTTGACTGTCATTATGGCACAAAGAATATTTGACATATTATTTTCTCTTGCTTTTTGGCACTGGCAGAAGCAAGGTAGGCAAATGAGCACTGGTTCATGTTAAAGAACATGACTTGGCAGCCTAGGCAAACTGTCTGTAAAACGGTCAAAATACATTTCCTCACTCATACAATCCCTGTGGAAAAGTGGTGTCTGCTTTCTATGCCACAATACAGATAAGAGAAAGTGAAAGCAAATCAGTGAATGATTCAGGCAAGGATTTAATTTCACTCACCTTTCTGGATTGTAGCGGGACTGATTTCATAGGTGGCAAAAGACCATTAGCTCGACTATACCTGCTGTAAGAGACAAGATCTCTTTAGCGTTCATATGCTTCAGCAACTAATTATGAAGAAAAGACTTTTTTAATGTGTTAATGTCACTTGCTTTTGCAATTTTAACATTTACAAAGGGAAAGGCAGAAGTGTCAGCAGATTAATTTTCAAGGACAAAGGACCCCACTTAACTCGCTCAGGTGAATGCTCTGAAGTGCTACATTTGATTTCAAAGGTAACTTGAGGAAATGGCTTAGAAGCAGGAAACACTCATCACTTCCACTGAAGCACTAATGAAGATTCTTTCTTGCAGAAGAAACTCTGCAGATTTGCCTGGTAAGCAAATTCCAGAGCTGTTTGTTACTGGACATAATCTACCTTGCTTTATGCAACAGAAGCAATTACAAAAATTACTGCAATTTAATAGCCATTTCAAAGATTAACTTTGTCAGTGAGTAAAAAAAAAAAAAAAAAAAAAAAAAAAAAAAAAAAAATTTTGGGTTTTT
>VZRZ01007209.1:322197-383529 GCA_013398175.1 Climacteris rufus | reverse complement strand
AAGAGAAATTTGGGGTGTTTTGCATAACTTAAATGCTGCAAATGAGCTGAACTCCACTGTCAAGCAGAATTGGTTTTCACTTCTATCACAGAGATCATTTTAACAATTTGTGTGACAACTATCTGAGAACTTCCCAGACAGAGGTACCTGACTTTGTTCTCTTCACTGACTATTGACTTTAATCTGCTCATCTGTTTCAGCCTGGCCAGTTTCCTATTCCACTGTTCCAACTCTTCTATTCTGACTTCAAGATTGTTTGTTAGTTTACAATGTTGCTTTACAGTACCAACACTCTCCATAGAGATCCAATCCTGAGAAGCAAAACAATGACAAAAGCAGATATGTCACATATACATAGTATATTCATCGATCAGATGCAACAAGCATAAATGAGTACAGAATTCACCTACATAAGGATACACTGAATACATAAAATGCAAACACAAGTTATCTCACTGTAAACGGGAGGCATGTATGACTATAAAATCCTTTTGCTAGATGTTCAATTTGCAGTAAATTGAAAATGAGAACTTGCAGAAAAATTTGAAGAAGCTAAAGGGCTTTTTGGACCAAGAATTTAAACTGTATTTTGCCTTCATACTGTGTTGAAACCTTAACACTGCTCCAGCAGGCATCTACTACTTGATTTTCAGTGCTGCAGCTGAACACAGATTTCAGAATCCCTTAGCAAAGTGTACATCCAACCATCTACCTACGGGCATTAGGTAGGCTCAGACAAGCCAGAGTTTCTATCCATGTTGTACACATAGTGTTAATCATCCAGGGATCAGTGAGACAGGTTCAAAACCAAACCAAAAGTCAAGCTGTGATTGCATAATATTTTGCTCTCCCCTTCAGCCTCTCCACTCTCTTACAGGAGTCTTGTAGATTCTAATAACATGATCAGCTCTGCAACTAACACATTTCAGACATCCTCCATTTACTCCTCCTGGATATTCTACCAAGGAAAAGCCTCCTGTTCCCCTACCCCTGCTTATCTTCTAGGTATCGATTTGCTGCAGGAGAAACCCTCAATATAACCATCCAGGTAGTAGTTATTTTACCCATTTCTGAGACAAAAATGGTTACTGATCCACAGCAGGAACATGGTAATAGCATACCTTCCTTGCAGTGTTTGAAAGAATGGCTTTCTCATACTAATGTACAACCAGGCTGATGCCATTAAACCTTGGATGAAGCTATTACTGCAGTTAATGTTGCTAAATGTTCCAGTCTAGTGAAGTTATGCAGAAGTAAAGTAAAAGCAGTTTTGCCTTTCACATTGTAAAAGCCATGCACACCTTTCTTTGCTTTCCACGAACCCAGACAGCATTTCATGTAATCAGAATCAGAGCACATTATCAGTGGTAAGTAGCAAACTTCCCTACTGCCAGAAGACCAGCAGCCCATTTAACTAAAAAGTGACTTCAAAATAATCTCTTGTGCCTAGAACTGTGAAATCACTTACATGGTCACTTGGCCTCCTATCAATTATACGTAGCAGCTGCCCTTTCCATTGTCTTCAAATCATGCATGAATCACTTCTGCCTGGCTTCAAATAGCTGAGAAAATGGCTCTTCCAGCAAAATGAAAGAATGCTTTATTTGGGGAAAAAAAATTATCAGATTTTTATTGCCTCACTGGTGACAAAGTACTGAGCACAGTACAACTGAGAAGAAAAGAGAGATTCTGTCTAAAAATAACAAATTTCACACAGTTGAGACATTTCTCTAGAAAGTATCAGAGCCTGGTTCAAATGTGTAATGCAATCAATTAATTTTACAGAGTTCAACAGCTCTAAACAGCTCTAACTGACAAAGGGACACATGAACACCAGCCAACACCCTCCTTATGTGGAAATAAACTTGGAATATGAGATAAAGGTCAAGGTCTCATCCAAAGTGCCAAACTGAAAGAAAGGATATGAAGCACTGTCCATTTACCAGTCAAGGTGCTGAGCCATGCTGGAGCTGGGAGCTCCAGAAATTCATATCATATATTCCACCTGAACAAGAGATGTTCCAAATCTCTGAATTCAATATACATCTTAAAATATTAGACACAGATCTCTCCTGCCCCTGTCAACCCAAAGGTCATTGAATTGACATTCACATGCTCTGACACATGTGTTAGGAGAAAGAGGAGAAAGCACAGATTTACCTAACCACATTAAAATGCCAAAGTGTCTGTGAAGCAATCCAGATCTAGATCTAGAGAAGTAGTTGAGAAAATGCTAAGCAGCAAATAAGCCATTACTGTGACAACCCATTCCTGCTTGGGCCACATATACAGCAGAATGAGGCCCTACAGGCATGAAGTAGAAAGTAGGCATTGTAGGTCACATCCCTGGAAGACATCCTGGCAAGCACTCTCCAGGGACCCAAGGTACAGAGAAGAAAAGGAACATGATGGGCCCAAATGGCAGTGCTGTGAGGCACTGTTAGAGATGGTATTTTGTGTGATATTTCAATGAAGAAGAGATATGAATCAAAAGTTCAATTCTCCAACCTAAACTTTTGTCAGACAAAAAAACTGACTACCCCAAAGCAATTTTGGGAGCGTTCAAAAATGCAAATGATGTTACAGCTGTCACACAATACAACGGCAAGGCCTAAAAGGAAAAACTAACCTAGTGTCACCACCTACAACCACTGCCCTTCTAATAGCATCTAGGAATCAGCTACAGACTGGACCCCTGACCAAATCGAGCAAAGTTTCTAGAAGTCTCTTTTCTACAGTATCTCTAGAAAGTGCTCTTCCATAGTTTTATTCAAGGTATCTAATTCATACTTCTTTATATGGAATGTAACCTAGAAGATTTAACCTATGAATTATTTATAACCTACTGAAAGATGACAAGGGAAATACGATATTTTTATAGATATCTTCTCCAAGTTTGGTGGTATAAATTTGTGCTTTCTATAGCATAATGAAAGAATGCATTATGATAATGAGTGCAGGTTGGTTTTCTTGATATCATCCAGACAATATAAG
The DNA here is from genome assembly GCA_013398175.1 of Climacteris rufus. NCBI lineage: Eukaryota > Metazoa > Chordata > Aves > Passeriformes > Climacteridae > Climacteris > Climacteris rufus. The sequence continues at coordinate 380,535 of VZRZ01007209.1, read as the reverse complement.
GTCATCAATCTCTAAAACCTCCCTCTGCTCATTATCAGCTATAAGTGGGAAAAAGCTGGGAAGTGGTCCTCAGCCTACAGTGAACCAGTGCTCAACAGAGGTGCCATTCTCACCAATGTTCTGGCCAAGTGCTGTCTGCAGTGCTATGTGACTGGACTCTGACTGACAGTCCCTTGCAGTCCTATTTCTACAGGAAAAGGAGAGGAAGAGAGCACAGAACACCACCAATGCGGTGTTTCCAACCTATGAGCATGGTAAGTACTTAGTCTGCCATTTCATAATACATTATTTTGAAGCTATAAAAAGCATTTCAGATTGCCTAAAAAAACCCCTTCACACTGAGCTAGCACTCGGATTTGGTATGTAGAGGTTATACCAGGATTAGGGTAAGGAAGTTTTTATTTAACACATAGAATGCTATCATTTCTTAATTCAATTCTGGAACATATCTTTAACTGAAACACTTAAACACAAAGGAGAGTTTTGGAGTCCCACTTGTTGAACCAACACTATGAAATCACTATCCACTTTTATTCAGAAAAGTTATGTTTTTTTCTTTTTAACTGTATGTTTATATAGTATTGTAATCAGCTTTTAATGCAGATATTTTTGTCATTAAAAGATTTGGCTTTTAGCAGTACCTAGTGGTTCAGGTTTCCTCAGTGATTCACCAAATGTGGTACCTGTAAATGCATGTGGAGGGCTCAGCTTTGTATGGAGCACAGCATGTGGTCACAGCTCCATACCGAAAGAACAGTCTAAACACACCCCCCTCACTTTCTCCCTCCAGACCACACCTTGTCAACCATGAGGAGATTTTCTATATTTTCTCCATCATTACAAGCAACATCTCCAACTTCTCTAAGAGCTTCAGGTAAAAGTCCCTTCACTTCCTGGGCTATTATTCCTGTTTATGAGGTAACAAAAATTAATGTCAGAAAACACACCGGCATACCAATGATCATTCTAAAAGCTATGGGCAGAGCCAAAGATGATCTAGAATTTCTCCTTGGTAAGAAAACCCAGGATTTCAGGGTTTTTTCTCCAGTCCACAGGAAAAAAACAGAAACCCTTAGAATTCTCATTTCTTTGCAGTAAGAAAAAATTGTTTGTAATCACCTACTTCATTTTCATTAAACTTCTGAAAAATAAACTTCCCATCTTCAAAAATTGAAAAGAAGTTGTAAAATTACAAGCAATACCTAAGGTTTGCATTTTTATATCACAAGAGAGACACGGCAAAGTGTGCAATTGCATTATCCTAAGAAGTGAGGATGAAATAGCAGGGTGTTAAAAGGCACTATGGCACAATAAATATCAGTAGATGTTAATGAAAAATGGGAACAGAGCAGACAAACCACTTGATTCATAGGTATGTTCTATTCCCATAGCAGATGCAAATTCAGGCTTGCAGTTATATTCCACCAGCCTCATTTGTGTTATTCTCCTCAACTGCTCATTTGTATCGACCTAGTTGGAAAAATACCAAGATTTACATGTTGAAACACTAAGAATGGCATCTAGCCACACTGAGATAGCAACTAGCCTGACACACTTGTTCAGCCAATCATCACATTGAAAAATACAGACAATCTTCCCATTTCCCACTATCAGATGCTATTTGTATTTGTATTGCCAGTTACCCTTCAGTTTGACAACTCCCAGCTTCCAGGGAGAGCCTTCTCCAAAGTCTATAGGCGACAGTTCTGCAGAGCACAGTGGCATATCTGGTTTCTTTAGGCCAGCATTTCAGTACAGCCAGGATATGGGAGCTGCTTCATGTGTCAGAACAGTGACCCACACGTGTGCTGGGTGCAAACACAAATGCCCTGAATACTCCACGGCCCTCACCTCCCGGACATTCAGTTTTGCTCAGCTGTCAGAGGGATGCATGACTCTGCCCATAACTTTTGCATTTCTGCAGACAACCAGTGCTTTGTCTGGTGCATCTGTGTTAATTCCTACTCAACCATGATAGACTATCGTCTCTGGAACACGTCCTCGCTGCCACAGTACATCACTGTCATTCTCAAACTGCCCTGGGTTAGATGCCTGGAAGAAAATTGTGTGGTTAAAGATACAGTATAGGATAGTTGTACTATTGTTCATCCTATTAGAAATTTGAGGAAAATGAAATGCCAAATCTTTAATATTTAAATTGTATTCAAGAGCTTTTTAACACAGCTACAGAAAAAAAACAGAGTGGAGTCACTTTTAAGTGTTTCTGCTCACACAGCACTGGCCTCGTTGCTTTTTTCCCTTGAATTCTACTTGATTAGCACCTTAAGCGAAATTGACAATGTCCAAGCCTTTCCAAATTTTAACTTTGACACTACTCCACACAGCCATTCTTTATTTACCAGTAAATTTTAGCTGAGACTGGGAATCAGAAAAGAGAAAACAAGGCAGAGATTAAACACATGTGAGTCATAAAATCATCTGTAATGTTTTGACTTAATTCACATTAGAAATTTCATGTCAAATAAACAGGGTCTTTCAAAGAACACCAACAAAAAAAACAGAATGTGTATAACTAGAAAAGTAACTTGATTTCAGTAGTTAAGTTTGGGTTGGTTTGTTGTTTTGCATTTTTTTAAACTTTGAATTTCAGCCAAAGTACGATCATGACAAAAAGAAGCCAGGCTTTCTCAAGGCTTTGCCAGCTACAAGGCATGGCACTGTGTACTCACCACTGTTTGTCACAATTAGAGCATGATCTGATATGCCTGGCAACCACTACTCAGCTGGTAGTTTTGTCGTGTTTGAGTGTATAAAAGGCCAGGAGATGGGCTGCTTTCTCTCCCAGTGTATTTACACAGCTTTGTTACTTTAAAGTGGCCAGTGGCTGACTCACTTTACCCTGCCACAGAAGCCCTGTTAGACATCTAGAAAATTACTTTTCCATTTTTTTTTTCTGTCTTTCCTGTTGATATTTTCACCACTTCAGACCAGAGCCCTTGATCGTTCTGCTTTACTGCCTTCTTTTTCCTTTGTCTGAAACAGTGGCCAGGTTTGCAAAATCTCATTCCATGAATTCCTGTTCAAAAACTGTCACACACACATTGAAGAAGGTCTCTTTACTGAATTCTTAAAATAATCTAATATTAAAAGTAGTAGGAAAATGTAAATTTCTAAATCTTATATAAAATATATATCTTGTAAAATAACAAGGATGAGTCAAATGTGAAAATTCAACAGCTTTCTCAAATTAGTAAAGGGGTGATATCTGTCATACTATTAGATCCAGAAAGATAAATTCAGATTAATTGTGGAAATTAATGGACAAATAAAAGAAAATAACTATATAATTTATGTAGAAATGATGCAAACACAGTGCTTCAGTGTACTGAAGGAAAAGAACCTATAGCAGCAGCCAGGAAGACAAAATTTCTCAGCAGGGCAGAAAACTGCTGAACTGCAGACATTGTTTCCAAAGCCTTTTCACAGCTCCAACCAGAAAGGAGCTCTGGGACATAGTGCCCTCCAACAACCTAACCATAACTGCAAGAAGAGGATTTATGGCACAAGAGGATACCCAGATGAAAAAGGAGCCAGGACTGAAACCATCTGAATGCCCTCATCATCCTTTGGAAGCGCCTGTTCATCATCCCACATGCTGGAGATTTGCCCTTTTGCTCTCTCCAAATCCAAATGCTAAACCAAGCCATAGTCATAAGACTAGGCAGATGATGGGCTGCCAAGAAGGATCCAAGCAATGGCTTGCAAAAAATGATGCCAGGACTAAAGCCTTTTGATAGCCCTCACCCTTCTTTAGAAGCCTCTTCCCAGCTTCACTTAATACACTGGAGCTCTTGGTCTTATTTGACTCTAACCCAAAATGCTAAGCCTGCTCCACTCCATAAGCCAAGGACTAAAACGAGTCCATGCAAACAAGAAGCAGCTCCTCAACTAATCCACACGAAAAAGTTCAGTGGGCTGCATCCTTCCAGAGGCCTTCTCCACCTTTCGCAGGCCCACCACATGGCATCCAAAAATTTCCCATCTTTCTAAACCCTAAACATATTATTCACCCTAGAAATAACTATAATTCTAGACTATGCCCAGTTCAAACATCAACCACCACCTCACCTACTGATCACACGAAAAAGGGGCCAGGACTGAAAACTTTCAGCAGTCCCCAGCTTCCCTTGGTAGTCCCCTTGCAATCCCACTCACGCTGGGAGGCTCTGGACTTTCTCTCTCTTCTACCCCTAATTCTCCACAGCTCTTGGACTATGCTCATTACTACAGATCTGGTTTTTTTCACTTTTCTGAGTCTAACTGTAGGCTAAAGCTGAGTACTGAAAGAAAAATTTTCTGTGAATCAGGGAACTGAGAAGTAATGGTTAAGAGGAAAAGAGACTATTCTTCCTTTTTCTAATTTAAAACCTACATTACTACCATCAAATTGAGAGGTGGGACACACTGAAAACACACTGGAAAGGGGCAGCCATGGATCTTAATCTTCCTAGAGCTGCTTGACCTTCTTTCCCTTTTTTATTTTCACCTTCTCATCCTCCTTGGAAAATGAAGGCTCTACCCAATGAAAGCATTTACAAAATTCCTATCAAGTGCAGTAAATTGTTTCACCTCAAATAATAAAAAAGAAAAAAAATCTAGAAAAATCAATATCTCCTGTATTGGAACTCACAATATGCTTTCTTCTTCTATAGCTCTACTTTTAACATTTTTAATTTCTGATAATTAAAAGATAACATACTCCTACAACATGCAATTGTAATTTTTTTCCTCAATCTTTTTGAGCCAGTGGTAATTTTTATGCCCAAGAGTCATGACCCCTCATAATCTCCTGTGAATATCAAAACAGTAAATACTTTTACATGAAAGTAATAGAAATGTATACCTACCCTTACAATGATCTTTTCAGAGACATTTGCAGATAGTAAGTAAAACTGGTCCTGAGAGACAGCATACAGTCCAACTACCAGCATGAAGTATCTAATTTGAAATTGATTTAATAAAGACAATAATTGAAGTAATGCCTTCTCACAGAAAAAAATGTTTCAAATACAGCTGCTATTATTGGTACATAAAAAGAAAGACAATGTCTTTTAAATGTATTTGCTACAATATAAAAGAAAAAGTATTTCCTTGACTCTTAAGAAATACACTCTTACAATTCCCATAATCACCAAAAATTAACAGAGAATATGGTAATTTTGACAAATTTAGTAATGAAGCCTCAAAGATTAAAACCTTTCCTGCCTCAGAAGAAAATTATCATTTTTTGGGTTTTTTGGCTTCCTGATTTTGTCAGCCATTGTTCTGGCTATGATTTGCTGAATCTACCTCTAACCACGAGGATGAAGTTTGGGATTTTTTTTTATTCTCGTATCATTATGTGACTCTAGAGAAAGAGGCTTTTAAGCACATAGCAAGTATTACAAAATTTGAAGAAAAAACACAGATTTTATAGTGCTGAGATTTTTCACAAACATTACCTCCATTCCAAAGTAGACCTTTTCTACTTCTAATATATGGGCCAACTAGCTACAGCAATACCTCTGATCAGGATTAGGTTTTCCTTTTTTTCTCTATTATTTGCTGTTGTTTCACTGAAATGCAGCCTTCCCAGGGTTACTTTAGTTATCTGGTCTCCTGGCTCTAAAATAGAAAAGGAAACAAGATCAGGGAAGTAAGTATTTGGAGATCTACCTGCTCAAACCATATTTCCTCAAACTCATTAAAAGCAGTTCTGAGAAAAACTGACAAATGAATAAAACAGACAAACCCCGGTAAATATTCAGTAACCCTGGTTTCTAAAAATGTATCAAAAACAGTGACTACATCAAGGGGATAAACAGGATAAAGCACCAGCAGTAGGAAGCTGTTCTTAGTAAAAAGAGTCTTATGTTTCTTGGTCGGTTTGTACACAGTCTTGAATATAATAAAACCATATGTGTTCCTTATGATGGCTGTTTGCTGCTTGCCAGGGTTAATAGCTGCTTGCTTATTACTGGGCCTGAATTTCCACATTAAAATTAATAGATTTTACTGCTCGTCCTTTTTTTCATCTGCACCTAATTTGCCTGTCTGGAAGTACACAATAGACACCTATGTCTGAAATACATATTGGCATTCCTCCAGTAAGTGATAAATAATACAAATAAAAAGTCCGTATAGATGAAACAACAATTCACCAAACAGTCACAAGTGAAATAATTTACACACACACAGAATCTATTTCTCAGTATGCAAAAGGAAGAAAAATGTCATGAGAGAGGCAATTTAGTGAAAGTCAAGCTTTTCCACCAAGCTCAAAGTTCAATTTTGGTGATAATACAGTGCAGCCTTTATCCCAGCACTCCTCTCTAACTTGACACTGTTTATCTCTTTGTGTTATAAAGCTTATTTAATTATTTACAGAGAACAGAACAGTCCCAACAGCAGAAACTTATGCCAGAAGAATAAACACTGATTCTGCCAGTGAGTTAACTGCTCAAGAATGGCAGAGTTCCAGGAAGATGCTGCCTGTGTGTTTCTAGCGGAGGCACTCTCCTTTAAAAAGCACTGCAAATGTATCTCATGCCCATATAGGACAGAAACATTACTGACATTTTTAAAGATTGGGAAAGCATCTGCCATACAGCTCTAAGCAGCATGAAAGACTGGTTTTAGTTGAATATAAATATTTTGGATAGACATACTTAACACATCTGTAAAGCTGTTGAAAATTTTCCTTAATGAAATGTGATCTTTTACTACTGTGATTCTGTGTGCACACACAATGAAATCTGGATAAAAATCAGAAAACTGGCTTACAGCTACTGTAAGTTTTCAAGAAACAACTACTTCACATTTCAAACCAGTTAGATGTATTGAAATAAAACAGAGTAATTTTCTCAAAATTCTTACTTAATAGGATGAAAAATTTTCTTGCTTTGATCTGATTGAGACTGTTCAACAGCAATTGTTTGATCTGAAGCTTCCACCTATAAAAGAAAAATAATTTTCAAAAATGATAAGAATATTAAATTTTCAAAACATAAAATTTAAATAGACATTAATAGGCAAATCGTGCCTATTAATGAAATTACTCTCATTTCTAATGTGAAATTACTCTCATTTCTAATGGAACTGGATGGAAATTAAAACAGGAACTGATTCCTGATCAATTGATAACTGACGTCTAGTCTGAAGACTCAAGTCTTTCTGTGGATGCAATTGGAAAAGGAAAAGAAAAAGGATAGTAAGTAATGTGTTAATTTACAAAAATGATGATAATCAGCATAAGAACTGAAATTTCGACCAATGTTCTTGGTCAAAAAAATGATTAAGAAAAGAGTGCATTTCAATTATTTAACTAATCATACGGGTAATTAAAAGTAATAATCTCAAAGAGGAGACACACTTGCTTTAATTCCATAAGCTTTCAAGTAAAACTTTTCTCTTGGCTTCCTCCCCTGCCGAGTTCTGACATATTTTGGATGTCCAGTGATTCTAATACGGACTGTGATTTGGAAATGATTCTTCTTTTGGCACACAAAGGCATCATGTGCTGTTGAAAAATTAAATCCTTTATCTGTGACAATGTGATATGCTATAGCAGGTCTACAAAAACAAGGAGAAGGAATGGCAACTTTAAGAACTCACATATTTGAGTGACATCTTGAGTTCCGATTCTTTTATTGTCGTTCAAAAACCCATCTGATTATTAGTGACAAAATCGGACCCAAAATACATCCTTACAATCACCAGTTCTACCACCATTTTCTTCTTAGCCTGTCAAAGGTGTAAAAACAAAAATGCATATTAAATGCCCTCTAATTCTAGTCTGAAAATTAAATATTTGGAAAACAGAGGTTAAGAGGCATACATAACACTCACTTATAAATCTGATATAAAGGAACTCTGTGCATCTAAGAGCACTAACCAACCTTTTAATGTATTCAGTCATTCATTATAACACTGCTACAAACAACAGTCTGAAGCTAGTGCTGCAGACAACAATATGCTAATGAGACAGCAAGACTCCCCATTTTGTTCACAAATTCCCACACCAAGTGCTTCTGCAGAAGCTACTGCGATTCAAATAAGGTTTTACGTAAGCTAAAAGAAAAAAGCCGTGGGTACCGACTCTCTGGTCTGACTATAAAGCTCCCCTTTATGTGTTGTCCTTCCTACTCTAGCTAAAGCAACCCCATTTTATTTATTCAAAGGGTTAATTTGTCACCCAAAGAGCAAGAGTATTCTGTCTCTATGATTCACAGTAAACAAGAAAAAGTATCAAAAGATCTTTCTGTTAGAGACAGTGAACTCACCATCCAAACAATGTTTCCAGTCCTCTGATTTAAGTGACAGATAATTCTGAAATAACAGGACTACATGGCAAGGTTCTCTTATACAAACATTAGCTTTTCTTGTCAATGAAAGTTTGATAATGATGCTACTGAGAACCTCTCATTAACACAATTACTGAAAATGACTTTTCATAACTCTTCCATTCATTTGCATATTATTAGTTGGAAAAACCAAAACGTATAGACTTCATAAGAAATACACAGACTTTATTATCTTTTTATAAATTTTGAACAAAAGTCCCCTTTTAAACAACCACTGATTATCTGGGACAGGGGAAAAAGAGAAAAGTACTTTGTAACTACTTCAGAACTACTAGGTCATATGTTACTTCGTATTTAAAATTATAATGAAGGTTCTACAACCTCCTCAAATCATCATTATTAAGGAGGTTAAACTTCTTCAGTTTCTTCCTAAAATGGGTATCTTTTTAAATTTATGTAGAAAATGTGTACATTTCATAGCAGGGAAAGGAGAAATTTTTCATATTTAGGTGTGCAGCAAGTTCATTAACTGATGTTCTTAATGCAGTTTCAGACTATTTGCTTACACAGAGGCAAGCAGCTTGAGAAGTAAAATTACAAATTTCCATGTGTCCAAGTTGAAGTGTTTGGAACAATGACTCCCTAAGAGCAATTTCATGTTATATTTTTCAGAGTATGTAATTTACAGTAGTTAAGATCAAACATATATTTTACTCTTGCTGCACAAAGAATCTTAAGTCTTACTAAACAGTACAGTAAAATTTGGAATAACTTTTAGGTAGCAAGGGATATTCCTGTCACACAAGTGTCCCTACTAGAAATTTGCTTCAAATTCCTTTTGCTATTCAGAATTTAAGTTTTCAACCATCTTTGGGACAAAGCACCACCAGTATGAGACAAGGGCCAAGAAGGTGCCAAGCAGACACAATAAAGGGCAGAATTAATAGTAGAGCAACCTATTCTAATGAATCTACGTGAGCTGACAGCATTTTTGTTGTGAAAATGAAATAACTAAAAGGTTCAAATATTCTATGAATAAAATGGAAAATAATAAACCTGAGAAATATCCCTCAAGTGGGTGCAGCAATTTGAAGGCACAGGATCAGTTCACCTACACTGAGCAACAAGAAGTATGTGGGTCTTTTGAGGCAAACAGAATACAGGATCACTACTCAGACCTGTGCACTGTGCTGTCATTACAATGCATCTTGGACCAACAGCATTGCCACTGACCTCACTTAAAAGTAATCCTGACTTCCTCTGCAAATATCATCTCAATCCCCTTCCACAGCAATGGCAACAGAGCATGTATTTGGATACTTCATTGCTCAGCATCACCTTGTCTTTGTTGACCCCTCAATTTTAGGTGTATGGGTACCAACAAGCAACTGGGTAGTGGCAGGAGAGCAATCTCCCACCATCAGAGCACAGGTCTCATGTAATCATTGACTGAAAGCATAACAGGAGTGGGAAGCCACTTCCATTTGCAGCAAATATGCACATCACAAACACAGCTGGAGGTTTCTGAGCCCATCCAGTTCCCAGGGAGTATAAAGATCTGCTCTCTTGTCATGTCAATACCTTAAAAGGAGGGTTATGTGGGACATAGTAGGATGTGTAATGCCCCTATCACACTGTTTGCACAGGTAACATCAGTATCCAGTGATGACACTGATACACCCCCAACTGCCAGGAGATATTTTGGCAGACTGGGCTAGAGAAGCATCAAAATTTACTGCTCTATATAAGTCCTGTGGAGACAGTGACAAATTTTTTGCACCAATCGTGAAGAACTAACCAAATGCTGATGTAGAAAAGGGTTAATTTGTTGAAAGGGTCCATACACTAAATATTAGAATGGAGAGAATCAGGGATGTAAAGTGAACTTGGAATGACCTTTTCCAGATCATGTGACAAAAAAAAATTTACATCTTGATTTACACAGGAAAACTCTAAATCTATAACTAAACAGTTGCATGTCACACACAGAAGTCTATAATTACTAAGGCTTGAGTTATATGAGCCCAGAAGTAATACGGGTAACTTCTAATGTTTTCCTGCAATGTTTTAGGCCACTAGAGGGAAAGGTGCCCTACGCTTAGTAATTACTTGCCCTAATGCACTTGACAAAATAAACAAAAGTTAACAGGTATCCTAACTCACTTTTCTTTTGGCCCTAAATCCCTGAAGGGAAATCAGAAAATCTGGCATTAATTTCAACCAGTGTTTCAAGTTCAGCTTATTAGATACGTCTGCAAGTTCATATTTCATCATACCTGTTGTATTTGCAGTAAGATCAAGGAGTGCCAAATCTATCATTTATTCCTACAAAACTACAAGAACAGATCAAAAAAAGGAAAAAAACCCCACGGGAAATCAATTTTTTTCAAGTGCAAACATCAGTGCTTACAGTTTTTCATAATTAGAGTTAAATAAGCTGTTCCACTGAGAAGTTTGATATGGTTGCCATGTAAGAGCTTGACTGCATTTTTCCAAAGCTGCATTCTGTCCATCACTGTCATATTCTTGCACTTCAGCAGCACAGTCCTTTACAGTTGCTGTAGAGATAGTGACAATTCAGTTATTTCTTTAGGGACTAGCCAAAAGTCCTGCACAGACACTTTTATAAATGTATTTACATAAGTACACACACTTATAAATCACAAATGCATTGCATATATGTTTAAATGTAATTGTCCTTTGCAGTTATTCCACAACAAGATTGTGTTATATTCTCTTGCTCTAGAAAGTAAAATTTTCAGCTTTCCTGATTTGCAAAATAGTACACAAGTAGCACTTCTTATCTTTTATTCTCTCCAAAAGGATGGATAGCTTCCTTTGTGGGAAAAAATAAAAAAAGGAAAGCTAAGAATTTTACTGTACCTCTGCAACACTGCAAGAAGCAATTAAGCAAAATAATTACATTTGTTTCCCATTCCCTCTACTGCAGGTTTAAATTGATAATATGCTGCAGGAGGCAGAGTTTTCCAATAGCAAGCACATTCACTACTACATCTGGTTGATCTGGTTGCTGCATTCTGCCTATACATTAGAGAATTCTTTGACAGACAGGGTCAGCTATGCTTCCCTGAGATGTTACACATTTTATGAAGACAGAGGAGAATGTGATAAGAGAGACAGATAAATAGAGTGCAGTAAGGATGGGAGAAAATATGTCATTGAGCATATAACTAAGATCTATCCACAGCCAGTGACAGCCCAGTAAGACAGAGCCTTCAGAATCACTTCAGGCCCAAGCTTCATTTGCAAATCCTCACTTCTGACATACAGCAAAGATAGATAGATAGATAGATAGATAGATATACACACATATATAAAAATGTATATATGAGAAACCACCACAGTAAAGAAATTCACAATTCTAAAGGATCCCCATGCCATTTTCACCACTATGTTCTTTTTCCAATGCACATGTCAGATTTGATTTAAGAGTGACACCGAAAGAAAGCCAATTTCAAACGTATTAAGTATTTAAAATAACAACAGCAATTTCAGATACAGAAATGTCTGCTTGTCTTCTCTTTTCAGCAGTGCTTGACGCAGAGGACTAGTCACAATCAAGTAACACTGATCAAATGAAAGATACCAAAGGAAAAGCAACCTATTAATCCAGTTGATACTCATTAAAAGCGTTCTAAAAAATGATCTAATGGTGACAAATAACTTACTCTGAAGAAATAACAAGCAACTCTCAGATTTTTCACTAACAGACCCAGGTGAAATTCCTCAGATAAACCGTTCATTACAAACTGTTCATTCATAAAGAGCCTCACACTTCACAGAAGCTGATACATTTCTATACGTGCCTGATAAGTTTTTTTGTATCAAATAGTATAAGCTTAGCATTTTTATCTTGATAAAACAATGAACCAAATCAGTATTGGGAAGGGGTGGGAAAGAAGATACGGCTTTTACCAGGCTTGCTCATGCATACACTTTTTAGAAAAAAAAACCGTGAAGCATCAGTGGTAATGGAAAACCACAATCTCTTTGCTCACCCACCACATGAACTCCCTGTTAAGCTGACCCAAAATAGTTTCTTTGCCCAGTCAACTTAGTGCCAAGCAAAGTTAGCAAAATACACTATCATCTCTGTACTGGAGGCTTGCACATGGAAAAGAGCAGAGTATTCTACCCAGAAAATCCTCAATAAACATGAACCTCTAACACTCTTCCCTCTTTACCAAATATAAATAGGTCCTGGTTTTCCAAAAAGGTAAATTCCTCCAAAACTGGTAGTGGAGTACAGACCACTAATACCATTACTTTTCTGAGCCAGCAGGAGCTGTGCTCTTCAAGTATTCATTTGTTTATGGCATAAAATATTAAACTTCATCTTCACACACTTGCTTACCTTGTCTGGAATCCTGAGACTGCACTGGAGAATCAATGACATTTCCCAGTAATTGGGAGAACTTCCTTTTTTTTTTCTTGATGCTGCAGAAATACTTTTGTAAAAACACGTCACATTACTCATTTTTATGTTTAAATACAGATATTACAGAATCATAACAAAAGAACACCCAGGTATCTATTACCTCATTTTAACTGCATTGTCATCCAAACTCTAATTTGCCAGGGGAGGAGATGGTTATTGGGTTTTTAAAACTGAATTATCCAATTTTTTCCTTCCAAATCAATTTTTTTTAAATTTCACATAAATAAAGAAGTAGATATCTTTTAAAAAATGTATGCAGTGCGTAAGTGGAAGGGTGTTTTGTTTTCTGACATTTCCATTAAAATGACAGCTTTTATCTTGAATAATTGTACTACACTGAGCATGAATGCACTTTCTTTCTTATACAGAAAGCACCAGTTGCAGTTTTCCCCACTCCCAATGAGAGTGAGATTTTAAAAAAATGCTCCTTTGTGCAAAAGGAAAAAACCTCATTCCAAAGTTTTGATACTGTAGAATGTAAATTATAATATCCCAACAGCTGATCACTCCTTCTGAACAGGGGAAAAAAATATGCCAAACTCCAGATGTCAGTCAGGCCCAGTAGGTACCCAAACCCATGTCAACTCTTATTTGGTATCATAGTTTTATTCTTGTACCCAAACTAAGGTTTCTCCATGTTGATTCGTTCTTTTTTGGTATCATGGTTGTATGCTTGCACTAGCAAGTATATTTTACCAGTTAATGTTAAAAAGGCAGTGCATTTTAAATAACTGAGCATCCACAACACACTGGTGGGTCATTATGGCAGATGGTATATGATTATTGCTTCACTTGCTTACACAGATATGACAATTTTTTTTCTCTTATGTCATTTGCTAGAACACTTGCAAGATCTTTATGGACAAATCCCTACAACAGGTATTGCAAAAGACCTAATTTTTTTTTAATCCAATTATGTGTTGATTTCTCATTAGCCTTCTAAAGTTTTAAAATTAAGATTGGAAGTAGGAATGGATTTCAACTGCAACCAAGATGTTTTAAAGAACCCTCAACCTCGTCTCAAAAATGTCTAAACACTGCCATCCTGTGGAAAACCCTACACACACAGGGATTTACAATCAGTCTTAAACCACATCTTCTACCAGCTCTACTTTTTTTTTTTTTTTTTTGCATCTGTCTCATCCTTTGCATAAAACCTTTGTCATTTACCCAGAAATCTGAGATGCATTAGGCTGAAAGTATGAATAATTAAAACCCAAACGGCTGGAGGATGCAGAACAATTCCATGGAGTCACGGCACTTTCTGCCTTCAGGCAGCAGCCTTGGGAGATGGTGTAAGGATGCCCCGTGGTATTGGGGTCAGAGTAAGTCTCCATGAACCCACAGGGAAGCCTGCTGCGTGCCACAACAGGTGGGCATGGAAGCAGAGGCTGCAGCCCACTAGGCCACAGAGCATCACACTGTGGGGCCGAGGGAAATAAACAGACAACAACATAAGAACAAGGAAGAGGAGTTGGGTATCTTCCTACAAGCTTGGGAGAGACCAAATTCATGTCACCTACTTTGTAGCTGTGATGGGGAACATGGTTCTGGATCCAGAGTCTGGTGGGGAGTCTGGCAACTGGCTTTGCCTAGGGATGAAAAAGGGATTCTAATTTCTACTGGAACAAGACAGGGAGGACAACAACAGCCAATGCTGAAAGCCCATGGAGCGGGACCACCAGGCTACAGACCAGGATCTTCAGGAAGCATTGCTCACCATGTTTGCTCCCCCTTCTCCCAGGAGCAACGTCACTTACACTTCACCAGACCATCTCCTAAGGCCTCTGCCTCTCTGCCATGCAGGGAGGCCCCATCCCCATCACTTCTTGCCCAAATGCCCCCTTCACAACCCCCTGACTTCAATTCTCCTTCCTTCCCATGAGTGGTTCTTCAATTACCTCTGGGCACAGTGACTCTGAACATATGGAGCATACAAAGGATTCAAGCCCCATTCTCTCCAGGCTACAGGTTAAAGATCTGTAGCATCACCATGACTTTTCAGGAAGAGAAAATCCTATGTCATCTTGCTGCCATTTAAAGGAACTGCAGAGGGTTCTTCTGTTACATTAGGAATAGATGGATGTTCAAGAAATGGACTCTCAATCCTTTCAGGTATTCCTACGAATTGTCAGCTGAAACATGGCTCGGAAGCCCTACCTGAAAGGCAAGTCTTAAGATACATGTTAGGCTAAAAATGTTACAGCAGAGGAAGGATGACAGAAGGCACACCTCCTTTACTTTGGCCTAGTGTTCAGCAGAAGCTGAATAAAATAAAATTCCTTAAAGGGACACCTTCATATTCATAAAAGACATGTTCCCACATACACAGCAAATATTTTCAAGCATCAATTGAAGTTTCTCATTCTCCTGTTTCTACTTCAGGTTTTGTATTTCTGAGTTTGGATAGCATTAGAGAGAGCAGTTTCATTTTTGGTTACAGCCTATCACTTTTGACATGTGCTTGTGCATTTCATAATGGCATAGGTACCAGTTTTCTAATGTGTCACATCCACAACCCGACATTTTGGGTTAGCTTCAACTACATGGCTCCTCTTTAAAAATAAATTTAAAATTCCATATTAGAATATTCTTTAATTTCCTTCAAAATAGATTCTCTGATGTTTTTAAATACCATTGACTACACTGTAAACTTTGTTTTCAACTTCGAATAGCTAGCAAACATTTAACTTCCTTTTTTTTCCTGTGAGATACCTTATCCATATATATTGAATTCCAATCGTGCCTTGTAAAATTTAAAAATATATATCCATAAAGGACTAAAACTTCCCTTCTGCACATTGCATTCATATTCTGGCTTCAAATGTTGCCTTGGGTACTTGATTTCTGCTCTAAGTGAGAATATTTCAGTAAAACAGAGAGACAGACACTTTCTAGAGAAAGTCTTTATGAAGCACAGAAGTAATAGGGAGAAAGATCTTTACTGAAAATGATATTGTGCTTTTTGAAAGAAAAAAACCCTGTAGTTCAAAGTATTCTGTATTACAAACATAGGCGTATCAATGAAATTATTACTTAGCAAAGGACATTGCAACCTTTTTTCTTCTTTCACTGATTATGTGGAAGGTATTACCATAGGAAAAGATGAGAAAATCACACAGTGTTTCACATGTGATGTAAGAGAAGAATAAATGTAATGCTGATGGCCTGTCTGATGCAAGATGATCTTTAATGGAAATTTCACGAGGCACCCAAGACCTTGGTGGTAACAGCACCCTTTTCACTGCCTTCTGCATTCACTCTTGCATATGACACTATGGTGTTCTGCATTTTATATGTATATATGGAGGCTTTTAATATTTTCCTCTTTTGACCTGTTTTGACAAGTTTTTAGGAGATTCTATCCTGTTCATCCACAATACAGGAAAATACTTAATAATTTGACCTGTAGAGATCTAATGATTCCGTAAATGTTCTTAATCCCATAGATAATGAAGTAGGACTGTAGTATTACTGTAAAACCCTGACCAGCCTCCAAATCTATAATAGTTTTACAGATATTTTTCTTGCATGTAAGTACTTTGTAGCACTGTAACTATATCTAACTTACCTAAGCTACATAATACCATATAGATACACATTTCTGTTTCTGCTATATTTTGTGTATAAAAGCAAAATAATAACATTTTAAAGTTGTCATACAGGCATTCAATAATCTTGTTAACTTAAAACACATTTAGTCACTCTAAAAATAAAGGTTATAGGTATTTAGATACATAGATATATAGATATTTATATATAACGTTCTCTTCATTCTTCTTTACTTTTATAGTGTAAGCAAAGAGAATCAATTCATTATTCATGATTTAGAGCAGGTAGAAGCCTATTTAGCCCATTGTAAGTAAATATGTGCTGCTGAGTCTGTCTAGAATGAAAAATCCCATGTTTAATTATTTTTAAAACACCCTTTCTTGCTCTGCTTCTTGGCAAGTGCAAGTGTCAGCCTCTTAATATTGCATTGAACAACAGTCATCTGACAGTTGTCTAGAGGAAAGATTTGGGGTTTGATAGATCTATGCTACATAATTTTCCACTCTTGACCATAAACCTTTGCACTGTGTATCCTTTGATAGTTTTAAAGTTGGTCTCAAAAGAGATTGATGGACAGTTTCTGTTCTGAATGAAGTATTAGGATGAAAACAGTAGCTCTGCTTCCTTCAAACTGGGAGATATCCATTATTCTCTCAATTTATTATACAGTAGTCTCACTTTTATCACTTATTCTTTACAGTAATCTAGCACTTACAGGAATGTTAAAGTAACAGCTTTGCATTTAATGTCACAATTAGGTCAACTGTTGTGAATTGACTCGGGCTCCATTATCATTCATTCTGTTGAACAAGAAGACGTTCACATTTCCATTACTGTCTGTTGTTCACTTTTTCTAAGTCTTCTTACACAGCTTCAAGAAACAATCCTTTTGAAACTCAGGTTTTCTCATGGCACTAACAAAAACAATTCAAGGTGTGGCTGAGAGGAAGTACATGTTGCTACAATACTTACAAAGTTCCAAACTCTATATCACTACTAATGAATTTTTCCAACATGCTTGTATCCACCATGGGATTTTCCAAGGCTCCATGGACATCTTGCCCTAAAGTTAAAAATTAAAAAGACAGAAATTCGGAGGGAATTGTCAGTGTTTCAGGATAAGTAATGCTGCCCATGATCCAGCACAAAGGAAAACCAAATCCGTCATGTGTAACAAGTGGGTTATGCTTCTGGTGTAGTCACTCTGGGAAAAAGGATGATGAGAAATGCAGAGTAATTAAGGACACGCAGGGGCACTGCAGATGACAGCGCAGACCAGGCTAGTGAATGCATGGCATTAAAGTTTCAGTGAATTACCACAGCAGGAGGATGAAGGACCCCGGTCTGCAACTCGCAAAAGGGGTTTTGAAAATAATTTCCAACTCTTTTACACTGAGGTCAAAACCGTTTGTTGAATTGAAGCTCTGACATAGTCTTACACAGTTCCACCTTCTGCATTAGTACTCCCAAGTACTGCAAGCGAGTTTCTGAAACACTCCATCATTTAAAAATCCACCATCTGATCTTAAAGAAAGTACAAATGAAGCTTTAGAAATGTTTGATTGGTGGCTTCCTTTTATTCTGCCCGGAAAAAAACAGCCTACTAACATGTTAAATGAATTAGCGAATAGAAAGGTTCAGTACTTTGTCCTTTGTTGCTTGGTAACTGAAGGCTATAAACAGATTTTATTATTATAAAGTTTCCGGAATTCATGACAACTTTTGTAGAAAGTCAACGGGAGCTCTCTAAAAAACCCAGCCAAGCAGACCTATTCTGCAGGCTCCCCACCTCTCCAGCAAGCCTTCAACAAATAGAGGTGTGGCCAGTCAGAATGCAAACAAGATACGGATCTAGACATTCTTGCTTGAGCTGCAAGTGCCTCTGTCCCACTTCACACATGATAAAATGGCCCAGCCCACACATCCAGAAGCTGCAAGGCTCAGCCCCAGTGTCTGACACCAACCATGTCCCCTAAGCTCAGCATGTGAGAGCACAAAAGGTTATCGCTGCCATTGAGCCAAGGAGCAGTCACTGCCCTTGGTGCATTTTCTGTCTTCTCACCGTACCACCTTGCATAGTACAAAGTCTTACCATAATATATCTTCAGTTCTTTTTCTGATGTCCCTTCTTAACCCAGTACTGTTCCTTCTTGACCCGGTGTTTAGAAAGGATGTAACTGCAAGCAGAATCTAAAAATCCACCACCTTGCACAGAAATTCCCTTGTGTCTGTCTTAACACATAAATTCACATTGCTAATAAACATGTCCTAAATTGCTTCGTGATCACAGATTAATCTGGGTATTGTTTACTTGTTGGTACTGCAGGCTTAATTTTGACTGCCTTTCATTAAGGAATAGCAACTTGCAGGTGTGCTACTGCTAGATCCTTGCATCCCAAGATATTGATGTTGTATATAAACCTGTCCCACACACACCAGGGAAAAACAGATTCAATAGGTGCTGCACACAAACTTGCCTCAGCAAAACTGGAACATGCACAGTCTGAAGGCAGCAGCAGAACATTTTGAAAAAGTAGCTTGAGAGTACAAAACAGCCTGGTTTTCCTTAGCAGACTTCCTCAAACTTGTTGGATTCTCATATTTTCATTCTTCATGTCTGAATGTAGGGTATTCCACCCTGAATCACAAACCCTTCTCCTTTTACTAACGTGGTCCACAGGAAAATTATTCAATCACCTTCTCCTTCTTTTACCTCACCTGTTCTTTCTGTTCAAACTACCTAACCCTCACGCAGAATGGAATAACTTTATTACTAACTTGAGGCCAGACGTCAAATACAAACTGTTTTCCCAATACCATACAACAAAGAATTCTTAATTTTTATCAAGATCAGAGACAGGCTCTTTTCAATCGAAGAATACAGCTATGAATCAAAAAAGGACACAGTCCAGAGATCAGCTCTGTTATTAAGTGATGACAACAGCAGTATCTATCATTCCTTCTTAATCTCTCCACTTTGCATGAACAGTTAAATGGGGAGGAGGAGAATGAAAGAATAAGTAGTGCTGGGAGAGGAAGGAAGCATACCAGGAAGAAGACAGACCACCACTAATGAATGTTTATGATGCAGGTGCACGGAAGAGTTGGTACATTTTGCTGCCCTGTAGAACTTTATTGATGTACTTTCCAGGTCAGTGGCATCACATGCTTGCATTGGCATCTGTTTCAGCAGAGAACATATTGGATCATATGCAAATTTATCTTAAATGGTGGTATCCATTTCACAGGCATTTGATTACAGTAAGTAATTAATAGATACAGGCAGTATGCAAGCCAGTCACTCACCTGGATGTTAGGTGCTTGTAAGAGCAGAGAGCTGTGAGTACGTGGCAGGACAAGCCCTGCTGAGAGGCCTCTGCAAACACACAGCTTCCTGCACAGAACCATGTGCCTGGCTAAGAGCTGCTGGAGGATATGTGGAGTCAGCAGCTTCAGTTATCAACCTGTGCTTGGGGATCTCTACTTGCAGTTCACGCTGCACACTGCAATGTGCCCAGGCATCTCTAAAGAGTTTGCACAGATTGACACATTCAACTTCAGTGTCACTGTGCAAAGGACTACCAGCTACCCAAGAAATGAATGAAGATGAAAGGCCAAGGCAGTGCCATGGCTGGGGTTTCATACACAGGTGTTTGCAGAACAGAGATTGCAGTTAGAGGCTGCATATGACTATATATTTTTCGCACTTCTTCCTAAGCTTGATACTTCGGTTGTTTTTGTCCTCAAGTCTAAAACCCATCAGTTCTACCACTGTGTTCTCTTTCTCTGTCCATTCTCACCCAGCCTGTCCCTAATACCCAGCCACAGGCCCCCAGTGAGTAGTATGAGCTCCAGCCCCCTAATCTGGCAGTAACCCTTTGACAGACATCCCCTCCTCTACTCCAGACACAAGGCACTCAACCCCTGCCTTCTGAGCTTCACTCTATGGTCCTATAACCAACAGTCTTGTTCCCTGAAAAACCTACCTTGATCAATTCTCCCAACACTTCCATGTAGTGCCTTACGTATATCTGCATTTAAATTGGTTGCCTCCTTTTCAGTGCAAAGTGAAGGATGGGGGACAGAAAAATAGAGTTGACTAAAAATCAATACTAAAGTGATCATCTCCTGACATTAGAAGAGGATGCCAGGAAGTTCCCAGCCAGGTCCAGCTATCTGTACCAAGATTAGTATTAAAACATCAGCTATTCTACACAGGAAACAACCTTTATATACAGCTCAAGGTGTACAAATGGCACAGAGGATGTAGTCAGTGTTCAGTAACAACTGATTGCTGAACAAATTCATGTTTGTTACAAAGCCTTGCAACTTGAGTGATATGTTTCTGCTTGAGAATTAATAACTGATTTCCACCTAAAGATACCTCACCATGAATGTATTTTTTTACAAAAACAGCCCTTGGCAGCTTATGAGCTCCACTGTACAGGCTCAATGGAAAGTCCAGCTGAACCTCATTGACTTACACTAAGGTATTACTTACAGGGCTTATAGTCTCTTCTTTCGTGAAAAAGGCTCCAAGGACTGGTTACCATTTAAACTGCTCACAAAAGCCCAGCTCATCTTGACCTGAACAGACCTAATATCACTGACACAAGCTGCAGAGCTACAGACATGAGCCTCAGGCACACGGCAGTAACAAACAGGAAAGGGTTAAAGATAAACCACCTGTAGCTGGCAGTGCTGCAGTCAGCCAGGAGGTATCACAGCCTAGGTTATTCAAGTTCAGGAAGACGTGTAACTCCAGGTGCTCAGGAGTAAGCTTGTGTTAAGATAGACATTTTTTTCCCCAAAGTAACATTTTCTGTAGAACCAAATCTTACCATCAATATTTTGTATTTTTCATTTAATCTTTTATTCCTTTTTCAGCCTCTCATCCTTAAAATGCTATGTGGAACGTCTGTGGTTTAGGTGTTTTGTGTTTTAAGGGCATGTTTGTTCAGTGGCTTCACTTATTTACCACAAACTCTAAACTATATTCCATGTTACTCATGCAGGAGCATGAGTATTTGTGGAAATGGTGATTCCACTCAGAAAGAGTTTTCTTTAGACCACGGACAGCACAGACCAAACACATGCATTCCAGACACCTCAATGTACCTTACAACAAAAGGGAAGAGTGAGTTCAACAGCTTAACTAGGCTGACCTTCCATCAGGTCTCTCAACCCACTGATAACATCAGCAAGAACAGAGTTGCTCAGCCACACAGAGACAGAAGAGTTAATACGGAGCTCTGGCCTTCCCTTGACAAATAGGAACTTATTGACTCAAAAATGCAAAATGTTTTAATTATAAATACTCATTTCAACAGGAATACTAGGGGAAAAAAAACTGCATCAAAGATGAAATCTCTAATCTGCAAGTGAAATGAAACAGAAAAAAAAAAAAAAAAGATAACTTCCCAGCCACATAAGAGAAAAGCCATTTACTTGAATGAGAAAAAGGCAATGTCAAAACCCAGAGTCCTATCTAATCTAAGAGGTCTATCAACTAGTCAAAGAAGTGACTGCCAGGAAAACAAACATTATCTCACTTTGCTTGAAAAAAAATCCTAGTTCAAACTGCCCCCTCTCAATATTGCAGATGTGAGTTTATCTTACTACTGAGTGTCAAAACAAACACGTGTTGTAAGGAACTAAAGCACAGGGTAGATGGGACCGTTCTTGTTCATGAATTTCAAGTAATCTTACAAAGCAGATCTATAGATTCATTTAGCTGCAAGCTGATGTGTCTGTCACCCAAAAGTGAACCACCAAGAAATCACTCAGTAGCACCATGCTCCACTTGATATTACAAGCTTCAGCTTTTTCATAGCCTTGAAAGACAATGTTCTAACACTGCTATGACTAATTGCACAGACCACCAAATAAACTCTAGCAGTTTATGAATCTTGCTTCATGAGGTTTTGCCTTATTGAGGTGTTACAAAGCCAGCCCACAAGCTGTAGTGCTAAGCTGGAGAGAGCCCATCACTAAAAGCTGGCTTTGCATTTAGTAAATGTAAGCCCTGCTTCAAAAGCGAACTAACATTAATTCAGCTTGCTCCCTTTACAGACTTACTTATGGTTTGTAACAGCAAGAGGGCCTACTCCATGTTGAATGAATGATTAGCTCTTGTAGGCTTGAAACATACCTGTGTCCAGATAATGAAATTCAGCCATCTAACAGCATCACTGCACACTGCATGGCCTTTGTCACATTCTAGTGTGACACAGCTGAGCCACACATTACCAAAGGGACACAACATCCCAAAGATGTTTCATTTTTCCTGTAATTAAATGGAATCAATAGGGCTGCTCCCCTCCATACTGGCACAGGCTACCAAAACACCTTCTAAAGAGTTAAAACTCATTATCAGATAATTAAAAATAGTATTTCTCATTGGAGAGCTCATACAGGTAAAATCTCTGCAATACCTTCTACCGTCACAGTATCGTTATCACAAGTCAACAGAACCTAACCTATACTCTCTACAAAGTCGTGTTTTCCAAGGGAGTTCCTAAAAACATTTGGGCTATTTTTTATATATTATTCTTGTTCAACACCATTTTGAGTATTTAACAGCTATGCAACATGGTAGTTGAACAAAAAGCCTGATAAAAATAAATATTATGTTGCAGAAAGCAAAGCCAAGAAGTCTGTTAGCTTTTCAACTCCATGACGTAAACTGAACTTAAGGAACATGGTATGAATTTCCTACCATCTATAAACAGCTCATTTGCTGGCTAGCAGCCCTAGATTGTAGCTCACCAATTTATATTTCTTGGCTTGAATATATTTCCTTGATCAATACTGGAGAACTTTTAATTTCCTAGTTTGAAATTACAACTTAAAAGTTACAGTTGCCACCTCTCACCAAGGCCAACAGAGGAGCAGGGGGAAAAAAACAAAAAGAAAGAAAACCACAACAGAAAAGGTAGCTTTCCAAGTTACTTTGAGATCAGTATCACATGAATACCTGCATAGGTAACAAATGGAAAACAAATACAGGAAAAGAAGCTTGTAATAGAATAGTTAATGTACTAAAAACAAAACAAACAAACAAACAGCAAAGTGCAAACTTGAGGAAGGGAAAAATACTTTGTAAAAAATAAAAAAGTTAAAAGCCTTTGAACACATTATTGCAGAGCCTAAGAAATGCAGTTTTATTATGCAATCTATTAGAAAGTTACTTGTGCAGTAAGAGAAAGTTATTAAACTAGTTGGACCAGCTTGAATAGAAAATGTCTTGGAGAAAAAGGCAGAAGGACAGATGATCCCAGGTAAAAGACAAAAATATCCAAATTTAACTCCTCAGAAGGATCCTGAGGACACCAACACAATTACCATTTTACCAATTACAATCCCACCATTTCAGAAGAATGCTAGTGGAAAGAAAACCCTCTTTAACCTGACATGCTAAAACTGAGAAGCAAGTGAGATCTCTAACCACATGAAAATCACTAAGATTTCAGAAGTGTTAAACTGCAATGACTACTCAGTCACTTCCCTGTTTTCGTTCAAGGCAATTACCTTGGCAGTACTGCAGGCTCCTCTGGGTCCAACCTTCTCTTTGGTCTTCTGGCCAAAGAAAAAGGCACTGCAGCACATTTATACCATTTGTAATATTTCATTCTGGTATTGCTTTCCACAATACCTTTGTGCAAATAGAAATTTGGGTTTCAGGGCTCTTTTTCTTCCTCCTTTCTTCCTCAATTACCCCCAAACGATTACTGGTTTTGCTGCCACCAAAAATTTTTAAAACTTCTCTTGAAACTACTCTTACCTTTAAAGAACTGCTGCAATGCCTCATTTTGTCCCACCACATCCATGAAAAGCCAGTAGAAGTGTTTTGGTTTCCTACTGCTTGAACAGTTCCCGCTGGGACAAATGCACCCTCTTCCAGATGATTATGAACATGCCAAGGAACACATCACATTTTTGTCAGAGGTTTCAATGACTGTCCCAGCTGATTTCATTCCTCCCTAACTAGAGCCAGGGTTATACTTAGGCTTTACATAAAGGACTTAAACTACATGTGAAGGAGACTCTAACAAGGCCTTTGAGGCAAGATGAAGGTAATGCGTGTTCTATCCAGTCAGTAAGTCTAATGTTCTTGCTTCCCAGCACTAACCACAGTTACACATGTGCAAAAAATGCAGCAATAAAAGTTACTTGTCTTGTCTTTGTACCTCCACACGGGTCATGCAATTAATGCTACTGATGAAAGCAGTAGTAATCAAAAATGCAAGAACAAAGCAGAACTTCTATGTTGTTACTATTATGAACAACATTAAATTACAGATTAACTTGTTTGTCTAAGGTAACACTGGAAAACATATGGGAAAGAAAAACATAGAACAAAGCTCCTTTAAGGCTAGCAGCAAACTCTACTTCACTTTCTCTGAATTCACCTTTAAACACTGAAAATTGCCCATTCTGTCACCACTAAGCAAACAGGAGAAAAATATTCAAATGTTTTGAGCAGACATCTAAAAAAAGGCATTTGGTTACAAAGAAGTTTCAATGAAATTTGGAAGTCTGGAATTAGGACATTTACAGAAGTAATTATAGCCACCAGAGAAGTAACTGTTGTCCAATTCTTACAAGTCCTGGGCACTCACAGTGACAGAGGTTTCTCATGATAAACAGCTCATATCAAAAATACAGAAAAGAATTTTGGAGTAGGGACTTGAAGACAGAAGCCAGTCAGCATTAACAAAATGTTGATGTAATTGAGCCAAAGTCGTTACTACTAAGATGCACTGCTTGGGGGTACATCTTTGTCATCCCTAATACAAGAAAATCACCTCAGCATAATACATTTTACCATGTATTGAAAGGACCATTCTCTCTGCTTGAATGAGCAACAGGATTTTGTTGTTGTAAAGGATATTAAGTCAGAATAGCAACAGCTACCTTTTGCCTACTGGTAATTAATCATGGAAACAGTTCTATCTCATTATAGAGTTCTATCTCTACAAGTAAACTAAGGATAAACAATCATTTAGGAAGCATTTATGACCCTAATATAAAACATTAATACCAATAAACACAGCTTGTTTTCTAAGAGTAAGTAAAACTGGACTTCCTTAGCATTACTGAAAGAACAAACAATCCTTTAACAAATGCTAGTAGAATTCTTCCAGGTGTCTGCAACAGCAAGTAGTACCCAGTAAGGGGAGATTGATAAAAGTATTCCCTCAGTACTGAAATAGCCCAGGCTGGACATATATACTCCACTACTAGTAAGATTTAGGTACAGCTGTTTGTCTTTATCTTAACATTGAAACACCAAGTGACAGCCAACACTTGCAAAGTGTTTTCAGGCATATACAAACAACACAAGTGTGATAATAAATTTCACTGCTCATTCAATTTACTTTTATGAAAATGGAGAACATTCTAGTAAAACAATGATGAATAGCAGGATTGTTTTCAGCATCAGAGATCTATATCCACTGAGATGCTTCTTGTCAAAAAATCAACCATATAAATTCACCTTCTAACATTTGCCAATGCTTTAATCTTTTGTGCAATTGATAAATGGCTGTCAGGATTGAAATCTTATGTTTTTCCAAAAAACCAAGTCTAGTACATACCCACAACTATGTTCTTTGTAACCTCATCAACTGTCTGATGACAGCTGAGACAATGCCCAGGAAAAAAAAGACCACTTGATCTTCAAGTGCCAAAGTAACACTTTCAACAGAAAAGGCAGCTTAAGAGGCCATGATCCATTCTTGGGTTCTCTTACACCAGTTTTTTCACACACACAAAAATTATCATCAGTGTGTTAAAGAAAATACATAATGGAAATTTCCCAGTTTCAAGAACACCTGTGAGGAAAACGATGTATAAAACACTGAAAATTTGACATCGCAAAAAAGCAGCAGAAAAAACCAAATAACTTAAAGGAATAAAAAAATTCTAATGAAAGAAAATTAGAGGGAAAGAGAAAGTTTTTAGCAGTCAGATAGGGGTCAGAACAGATTTCTAACAAAAGCGTGAACAAGATAATTTGATTGTTCCTTGGTATTTGAGAAGCATCCTTCTTCAAAGATACTCAGGCTTATTATGCTGTGACTCTTCACTATATGTGCTTCTCTTCTTATATACATATTTTTAAAAATCAGAAGTATTGGAAAGCAGCACTTCAAAGAATTCCAAGTTCTCCTAGTTGTCTGTTAACTGTATTGGCATGCATGCACACAGAGCTACATACATGTACCTAAACACTACAATGAAGAAAATGTCAGGCATTTACTCGTTCCTCATAAAATCACCTGAGTTTTACATTTTGGAGAGTCTTATTGGGGAAGTTCACATCATTCTGCATCACAAAAAACAGAAGACAGATTGTTTCAGATTAACACTTTAATCAGAAATTTTGTTTTTAAATGTAAATTACAATCACTAACACACCTGCAAGTGCTTACCACGTTTGTTCAACTAAGTATTATATGTACGCATATACAGTATAGGTCAGTTTTAAACAATCACAGTACTTCTTAGTGCCATCTGCAAAAGGAGAAAGATCTTGGACCCACTTTGTGGAAATAAATATCAAGTGACAAAAAAAGATTCAGCAAATTTAGTTACATATATTCAATGAAGTTCATGCACGCGCAAGAGTAAAAAGATTTAGAGCTCTTCCTTGTAATAGCCAAGTTTCGCTAGTGACATCTCTCGTCTCAGCTGCATAACTTCCCAGAACATTTGATCCACTAAAAAAGACAGAAATATCATTAAATATACCAAATTCACATTTTACTTCAATTGATGCATTCAGGCTGCCTCACTCTACTTAACTTTAGGGGAACTTCATAACAAACATCTGTTAAAACCAAACCAGCATTAATATATGTAAGGGCTAATTATGGGCTATAATCTTGGTTATGACAAGATTTATTCAAGTATATATTCTAAAAATTGTAACAGTGCTATAAGAATTTCATCAAATTTTAGATTTTTTAAAAATGAAGAACAAAAATACATCAGTACTTCTTGTCAGCTTCAAGTAACTGCAGTTTCTCATTTAAGTTTCCCTACCCCTTGACTCATGTAAAACTAAATGACTGCAAAAAAAAAGTAGAGCTTGAATAAGAACTGTTTCACCAAAGAATCTGTAATTTTGTTATAATTTTACCATTTATAATCTTTCTTGCTCCTTCTTTTTTTTCTACAGTAATCTGCCAGCAACAATAAATCATGTAGAAAAGACCCTTTTTTCTTATTTCACCTGTATTTTCCTAGACTTGACAAGCCTAGTGCATACCTTAAGCTTCTAGAGGCCACAGCAATACAAATCAAAACGATGGAGTATATCATTATCCAAGAAAAAGTTTCCATGCAGTCAAGATCCTGATATAGAATGTCTACAAATATAACTAACCTGAACAAGTACAAGGTCTTCCCTACCATATATCAAAAATCGCTTTTGTAAAAGAGACCACTGTCTTAAAAATTATATGGTGCATTAGCAAAAATGCATGCAGCACATTATGCAGACTATTATGATGAGTGCCTACATTCTTGTGAAAGTATTGTTGGAATACTTACATAAAGCTAGAAATGCAAATTCTATGTTTTAGTGCTATAGATGACAATTGAACTGAAACACCAAACTGATTTTTTTCCAAACTTCTTGTGAAGAATAAATAAATCTGATAATGCTGAAAATATTTCATTTTATTATGTAAAAAAATCATTAACTTCACTTTTCTTATCTCAATAGCAAAGTAAACAAATATTAGTTGAAACTTCACAGGTCCTTTTGGTCACAGTAAAAGCCTTTTAATTATAAACCATATTAAAACTTAAATAACACATTTTCAAGCTCTTTAGTGATGCTAGTAAATCAGTAAAAATTACCACCATCTGAAGGTTTTATTAAACACAATTCAATCTATGAAATAGCTGAATTTCTGGTGAATTCTGTCACCCTTTGACCTTGAAAATTAACAGCATCATTTTTTGTAAGGAACAGTCTATCTATCACCTCAGGAGTACTTCAGGTTAGAGATGAAAACAAGTATTTGGGTGTAGCTAAAATCCTGAGCTCTTGCAATTTGGAAACATCAGGAAGAGATGACAATAGGTGAGGCAGCAAAGTGGGGCTAATTCTAGCCAAATTCTTGATGAGGCAAATGCACAGAGACTTGAAAACTGGAATAATGAAATGCACAGACATCCATAAACATTACAATGCTGTTTCACTTTACTTTCAAAATTGCAACTGAACTAAAAAAAATTTACATTTTCACAGAGGAAACAAATATTTTAATTTCCTATTGACACTGGGCTGATGACACTTTTTCCACTATCTGTGCTCAGTATATCTGAGAGCCTAAGTGATATGACCTGTTTCAAAAAAACACTTGGACTGAAAGCTGTTTGGCAATATTCTCTGACTTGGACAGGAAATACAATTAAATCGTGTGCAGTTTAAGCACAATCAAATCATCTTCCTTTTCTTTTATAGTGATAAACAGGTAAAATGGTCTTGAAAATGAAGACAAATAACTATGACTCCAACATGCAATACATTTTTTAATTCCAGAATTTAGTAACTAGGTGTACAGTGCATACGTTTGTGAAAACATTATCTTTTATATGGACATACTGAAAGCAGATACCATAGTTAAGCAGATTTCCTACAGAATTACTGTGCAGATAAGAGTTTAAATAGGCAGTTGTTGGATATGATATTCTGATACGACCAAAGCAACAGGGTAACAAAGGTAGGGAAACCTCCCCCCCTAAGCTACAGCCTGAGGCAATGGCAGTAAAAAACACATTTCTCTTTTAGGGTGGAGGGTGATCAAGCCTTACATTTATAACCACAGCCCTAATTAAGATTTTGCCATGCTATTTCAGTGACCTTATTTCTCAGCTGCACTCAGATGAATGATTACAGTATACAGGTTTTCTGTATATCTAACAGCTTACCTGCTTACTTTTTGCAATTTAACCCAAAATACTGTCTCTCTAGCCAGCTCCCCCTGAAAGAATAGTCTGACAAGAATGGCTGTCTCAATTATCAATGCAAAAAAAGCCAAGACACACCAAAACACCAAGGAAAAGAAAAAATGGCTCAGATCAAACATAACAGAAGGTTTTGTGTCTAAAATATCTCCGTACTGTGTGAAAGAGATTTGGCTTTTGAATGCTGTGTGGAAAAACTGACTAATTCCCCTTGATAGATTTTTTCTTTGTAACATTTCTTACTGTATAAGGGGGTTTTAAATGGACTAAAACTCAATGTATTTTAATATGTTGTCGTTGTTGTTTAAAAAATAACTTGATTGGAGAGTGAAATATCACCGTATTCTTGAAATGACAACAACGACTATAAGCTGATAGCTTTCCTGTACTGTCAGGTCACAGCTATTGTGCACAGATAGCAACTTTTAGGCACAGGTGCTATGTAAATTTCTCTTTATGTATGCCAAACGCAATTTTTTTACTCACCATCTTGCTGCTTCAACAGTCCTTGCTGGATGTATCGAATATATGTAAAGAAGTTACACACAGAAGTGATCTGAACTCATATAAAAATAATGGTGGTTAATATAGTTTTGTATAAAGGTATGGAAAAAACAGCTAAGTAACTACTACACAAAATGAAATCACAGTAAATCTACTTACCCTGTAACGGCAGAAAGGAGAAATGTAATAATAACTGCTTGAATCTCCTAATTTGATTCTATGCTTGCATGACTTACTTTGTCCACTGAGAGCACATTTCCTACAAATATAAATGTTACATATTTTAATAAAGAAATCTGACATTAATGTCTAAACACGTGTTTATGGTTTTAATGTAACTGCTCCATATTGGCGTGAACAGACAAGTCTTCTACCTTCATTTTACAAGTTGCAATTATTACATAATGTTGTCAATTATTTTAGTTCCTAGGACTAATACTGGTGCATTATGTTGTTTGTTGAATTTTAAAACTTTCTTCAACTCTGGGCATATACTTCCATATTCACTAATTCAAGTTGCCTTGACAACTCTGGCACACTGGGATTTCTTTAACTCTTTCTATGTCAAATAAACATGATTTATCAGTTGATGCCAATACACAAACAGATGTTTTTAAAAGTTCTGCTTGTTATTGTATTTCATCATAAAAAAAATATCAGCCCCACAGAAGAGCAGCCAATTCTCTGAGGCTTCTCTTCGATGCATTTTAAGTCCAGCTTTGCATTTATGCCCAAATTGAAATAATATTTTACAGTCATAGTACAAAATCATTTGGGACAAAGGAAAATGGGCTGTCTGGCAATAATTCTTTCCATTACCATTACAAAAAGTGATAGTAAAATAATCAAATTTACTTCTGGTGTATTGCAACTATGCAGTATTCAGGAAAGGTCATTAGTCACCACAAATTCTTCCCAAAAAAAAACAATTTAGGAAAAGAACGAATTTTTTAAAATGAGAAGAATTTGATTTATTCGGAATGTCTATATCACAGCATCTCAGATGAATTGGGTTGCCGTGGCAACCACTGTTACATTAATTTTAAAAGCTGCTGGTTCTTCTTTCTCCCATTTCTACCTCATGAAATCAGGGAGTCTAAGAACAAGCAGCCTTTCAAAAGTGCAACAAAAATTACTAAGGTTCTGAACAGTGGCTCACAGGCCGTTTTAAATCACCTACAGCTGGTCCACAAACCCACATAAGACAGGAGAAAACTGAAATGTGTATACAATTTTCCATAGCAATTTATGAGGACTGACAGCAGTTCATTGATACAAGAAATCCTACAGTAGCTGAAGCAAACTGATCACCATTTCAGTCCAGCTTTTGTCAGAAGACAAACTTTCAATGCTAGGAAAATAAACCCCTTTTTTCCTTCTGGTTCCATAATTGCCTTCTATGTGCTGTGTTCCGTGAGCCCCGTGAAATGCTGACGGTTCCTGCTGCTGACTCAGCTCCGCGCTGCAGGCACACGCAGCTCAGCGCTCTGCTCCCCATGGGGACAATTATTTGAATCTTCTGGGGAAACCCAGCTGCCTTTTGTTAAGGCAACACTTAACTTACTACACACCATCACAGGCACCATTCAATAACTTCTGCATATCAAGAATCTTTCTGTACCACAATCACAGCTCTGTCTCCCACTCCTTATTATGCTACTTGGGCTATTACTTGCTATTTTATGCATCTGCTACTCCATGCAAATGTACAACAAAAAGATTTCTTTAAAAACATCACTCTAGTTTTTGTTAATATTTATTTTCAGTTTGTCTATATTATGTTACCCATTTAGGAAGATGGTTTCAATAAAAAGTGTTTTGCACTGTATAAAAATAAAAACCTGAGACTGCGACTCTGATGCAGTGAAAACTGCAACACCTGTTTCCCATTCAGTGCCAGTAATAATATATAAGGCAAAGCACAACTGCTGTCAAATTACACTTAAACACTGCATATTGCTTACCTACTACTTATCTACAAGCAGCACCACTGAAGTTTTTGTCGGTACGTAACAGTTGGAAAAGGGAGAAAAGAATTTGCCTGACCTTTTGATATACCTAAAATAACTAAATTACAACCTGTGCATTGTCATCTCAAAACATTAATTTCTGTCTTGCCAACTATTTAAGGATCTTTATGGTTCTGATTTAAAAGTTATTCTACACTGAAGAAAACAGGTTAAAAATCTTCAGAATTTTCTGAATGATGCAATTGAGTCTCCTCTCTGGGTAACTATTTCATCATATCAAAATGTAGGGATGCTGCTTGAACCACAATGACTTTAAATCCATTTGCCAATTGTTCTTTGCACGTGACTTGCTTCAGTAGTTTCTGGCTATCCAAGTTCCCTGTTGTACTCATGGAACACAGCTCACAGTGGTGGACCTTGGACAGGAATTCACTAGCCCTTCAGTAGCTCTGTTATTGGTGTGGGCCCTACTGATGAGAGGCTGTTACACCTCAAAAAGTGTGTTTCCTAGTGACAGGAGAAAGTTGAAGAATATATGAAAGCTTGAACTTTGTAGGCTAGAAAGGATCAAAGACTAAGTCATAAAACACAGTTTTAATTTTATAGTGCATCTTTAAAGAGAAAATAAGGAATTCTGAGATGTGTTAATTGTAGTTTCTCTTCCACTCAACAGAGGAAAAACAAGGAAGAAAAAGCAATGGCAAAGAAAAAATCTTAAGTCAGATGAAAATATTTTGATTTAAGTTTCTATTATAAAACTGAGCTCTGTCAAATCAAATATTACAGAGTGAATTACCAACTTGTCCAAAATACCTCCAACAGAAAAGTCAGGTCTTTCTCAAGATTGGGAAAGCTCCAGATTAACCTCCAGACTGACCTTGCTTGCTTTCTCTAACCTGACATACACAAAGCCATGCTACAAATCCCATCCTTCTCCACATCACCAAAGCCCCAGTGCCTCAGGCTAGTCCCTCCCACCTAACTTCCACGTTTGTATTGGTACCTGACAACAAGTCTTGCTTCAGATTCCTCTAGGAGCATTCCAGAATTTCTAAAACCTTGCTGTCATTCAAGTATACTTCCTACTTTAGGTTCAAACTCTCATTCATCAACATTCCCACTTACATTCTCCCTGCTCAAATTCAGAGGATTTACTCTCTCTATATTTCTCAGGTACTTCAGCTACCTTTGTCAGCATCCCACATATGTCCTAAATCTTTTATGCCACAAGTACTCCAGATGTCAGAAATCCAGCCTATACTATTTCAATACCTATTTCTTTCATGATATTTTCCAGCAGAGAGCCCCTAGTTCAAAAGCATCTGTTTTAAGTATCAAGATGATCTTCTCCAAAGAGGTGGATGTTATTTCCAGGGTCAAGGAATCAAAAGTGAAGCAATCAGCTCTCCCCAAAAGGTATGGTTTGTTCTGTATTAGTTTGGGGTTTTTTTAAGTTTTGTTGATTAGTTGCTTACTTTCCCAGAAAAATTGTAACAATCTTGAAGTCTTAGATCTTAGGAAATTAAACTTAAGATACACAAATTTGACTAAGGTAATGAGTTGATAGCAGTTTTCTCAAGCCAAGAGATCTCAAATGAGTCAAGATTATCCCTGTGTGTTAACTTAACATACTTTGGTCCCCCACATTCAACTGCAGAAGCTTTCACAAATCGAACAGGTTGCAAGCCAACAGGTTCAATGCTCAGCGTGTTGTTTTCAACAGCTTCCAGAACAGCTGAGGCCAACTGCAAGAGAAATTTAGAAATCAGTTAAAAACAGCTCTGCTTCATCCATTGCCTCAAAGCAGTAACATATTTCTTTTTCTGGAAAGTTAAGAACACAATTAAAAAAAAAGCAAAAAAAAAACCACACCAACCCACCAAACAGAAATTCTATTACAAATAAGATTTCATTTTCATCATGAGCAAGAGGTCTCATTTCCAGGCTCCTGTTCAAATTCTGCCCTCAAAATAACCCTGCCTTCCCTGAGGCAAGCTAACTTCCTTTACAGTCAGGAACGTAGTCAAGCATGTTTAAAATGCTAACTGTACTTTCAGTCACTCCTCATATACCCAAACAGAACATGTATTTGTACCTGTTGTGTTCTCGTCAAAGACTGAATACAAACCTTATTTTTAAAAAATGGTCTAATTTTATTGTGTTCTATGAAAAATACAGAATCATGTATCATGCATCTTTATCTTGAATAAAACAAGTAAACATTATGTCACTGTTTTTTCAGCTAAAGATAGCTCTAGAAAGGCGTTCAACAAGTAAGACTGAACAATATATAGAAAAGCCAGTTGCAACTTTCAAACACTAGTCCAGTTAAAATAAAGCACAACTTTACTGAGGTTTTATATGTTCACT
The DNA here is from genome assembly GCA_013398175.1 of Climacteris rufus. Taxonomy (NCBI): domain Eukaryota; kingdom Metazoa; phylum Chordata; class Aves; order Passeriformes; family Climacteridae; genus Climacteris; species Climacteris rufus. The sequence continues at coordinate 346,393 of VZRZ01007209.1, read as the reverse complement.
CTTTATAAGCAATCGTAAGACACTAGAAATGTGATCATTTTGCTTGACTGAACACTTGCCCAAGACCAATGATTCAAGTAATAGCCATTACTTGATTTTAAAAAAGGTGCAACCTACATTATTAATGAAATCATTTTGTGGCAAGGTTCCTTCCCACTGAGTATTAAAGATATTTTTTCTATTGTACTTCGAATATTTTAAAACCAGAACGTGACTACTAAAGTGTGAAATACTCTCTCTGCCATCTCCCAAAAGCAAACATTAAACACAAGAGGCTACAGAGAATTAATGTAATATTTCATCCATTCAGATAACTGCATTTTCAATTATTCAAAAACACAATACATGTGTAATTCATTGTTTATCTTAACTGCATACCAGCCTACCAATAGCCAAGTGAAGACAGAAGTTGGTCACTACACACAGCATCTGGAAACAATAAATGGTGTAACCAACAAGTGCCAGAAGCCTCTTTGTTCCCTTAAGAGGCAATATAAATCTACAGTAATTATGTTACCACTGAAGAACAAAATTAAATTGTTGGGAAAGACAACAGGATGGCCTATTTACATATACTGCAGAAGCAATTTAATTCCCATAGTAACCAAGTAAACTTTTTAGTGGGAGAGGTTCATATGATGCTGTACACCAACCGTAACAAACTGATACACAATTAACTAAGACTCTGCAAGCTTATGGGCAGCAAATAAGAGCAGATGAAAAGCATGGGAAAAGAACGTAACACCTTCTGAAAACAACCGATAAACATCATGAGGAAAATGTAGGATTTTCTATGTGAGGTGTTTAATTTTTATTGGGGAAAAAAATCAATACTTAGGATTTTAGAATTTATTATTCTTATTTCAATAAAGATTTAAGAATTTGCTCCCTTTTCCCTACTGACTGATACCACAACTACAGCCTGTAAATGCTGCTTAAGAACAAAAACTAAGTAAAGCACTTGGATCTGTAATCAGTTCTATGTTATTCCCAAGATAGGTAAAACTCCAGTCTTTCTTCTTTCTGGAGAATGTGTGGGAATAACACCAGCAAAAAATAACTTGATTCCTCTAAAACCATATTTACAAAATGCCCCCGTTGAATCTTAAACCCCAAAATCTAATTCTTGTAACTCAAACCTCCCTTCAAGAAAATGCCCAGACTGTGCTTGCAGTCTGCTTTGACTGATGTGAGAGAAAACTGGTGCACAAAATAAAATATATTGGTCTCTACTGCCCTCTGTATAAACAAGAGACAGAGACAGGCCACTATTTTCACACTGTATCTGAAGTATCAGGAAGAAAACATCCATCACTCCTACAACCATCAGATTCTGACATGTAGGAGTAACATCTGAAGAAGCAGACCTAAAAAGGCCATATCTGGAAGAGCATAAATGGAATAGAATGCTGAAGGAAAAAATGGTCATTTCAATACTGCAGACTAAACTTTAGAGCTTCACTGTAAATTGTCACACACAAATGAAACAAAAATGGTTAAACTTCATATTGAAAACAATATAATAGTCTATTGGCTCCATGTAACATATTTAAGGGGAAGACATCAGTGACCACATTTAGACCATTTCCATTACCTCACTTTTTGAGAAGGTTAAACATGGAAAAATATCTTCCCGATAAATTTTGTCCAAGAAAGGACATGTTCTGTCCATCGTAGGCTCATCCTTCCAAGATCTGAATTCATTGTACAAAGATAGGTCAGCCTAGAACACACACACAAAGATTCACGTATTTTAGTACTGTAATTATCACACTAGTGTCTATCATTTGCAAATATCCACAGGTAAATAATGAGCATTAAAATGCTTTACTTTGTAATGTGAAAGAATGCCATCACGGTTCAGCTATGAATTCCATCTTACATCCACTTTCCTAAGACTGTAAATCCAAGCAAATCAAAACATGTAATTTTCCAGACACAGAGATAATGCATTTACTGGTTACCACTACACTGGGGTCCAGCTAATTACCTCTCCCCCATTTCCTGAGCTTCCAGGATAGCTTTGAAAAACTCAGGAAGAGCCAAACAATAGTTTCCATCTTGATGCATCTTCATTACAGTATTTTAGTCCACCTCCATTTATGTAAGTTACAGAAAAGCAGAGAAATTCAAAGAAAACAACTGCAATCCTAGACATCTTACATGTTCATGCTGCATCTGACTCTAACACACTGCTATCCAAACACTAAAAGCAAAGAGACTAATACACTAAATATACTAACAAAAGTAAACAGGAAGTCAGTGTTTAAGCCCAAACTCTCTCCTACACCACCTTACAACAGAAAGGCAAGGATGTTTGATGGGAATGATTTATGAGCCTGCTCTCCCCACAGCTCCTTTAGGAAAGAGGAAATGCTAAAAGAACCCATTAAATCATGCTATGTTCTATGTTAGGAAAAGATAATTGTCCCTGCTTTGGAAACACCTTGCTTTATCATCTCCATGCTGAGATCACTTAGCAGTAGAAGTGTGGTGTTCCAGAAATGGTCGCTAGGTTGCTATTAACAAATCTACGTTTGCACACTGGGGCAGCCTGTCCCATGGGCTGGCTACCCACTAACAGCCAGAGCTCGCTGAGGTGCTCCCATGGCACATCATCTGCTTTAGAGTTACTTGAGAAAGATCTCATTCCTGGGCTTCAACACTGCTGCAGGACACAAACCAAGCCCAGTGGGAGTGAGTGCTTCTGACACATGCTCCTAATCCAATCCCAAAGGGATATGCAACATCATCCCGCTGCCCAGGTGCAACACCATCCTCCCTCAGACTGGTTTTGACATTCTGCTTCAGCACCTTTTCCCCTCCAACTGTTTCAATCTCTTTCTTGTACTACAGCAGATCTATACTCCTAAAACTATGGAAAGGATGTACACTGCAGGTGAAAGATAAACCAGGATGTGAATTTAAAATTTTGTACAATTAAAAACAAGTAATACAGACAAGATAATGAAAAGGGGAAATAATGTACACTAAAAACTGATTTTAAATCCTATTAAAAAGATCAATCTGCTGCTCTGAACCAACCTGTCTTTTGTTCGTTCCACATGCATTACCCCTTCTCTGAGTTCCCAGCACTTTGCTATTCTTTTACATACATGCTTTGGCAAGTTCTTTTGTCACTTTTGGAGTTTTTTAGTTAAACTTTTTTCTTTTTCTTTTTTCCCTTGAAAACTAACCCACAAAAATTTGACTGGAAACTTTGTTTTTTTATTAGAGCTACTTGCTTCACACTCAGGTACAATCAGGAACAAGTATCTTAATTAAGCTAACCCATAAGTGTTCTGGTTGCTAAGCCACCAACTTCATTGTACAAATGAAATTCAATACGTGTAATTTGCTCCTTAAATGAACATTTCCCATAAAACTTAAAACCCATCTCAGGTCTGGCTTTAAAATTAATACAATCAAGAGATATCAGTAGAAAAACATCCATTTTTGATTTGTACTACAGAATTCTAAAGATTAAGATGCATTTCTTTCTTATTAACTTGGTTATTTTCTAGATGAAGTCAATTTTACCCAAACCTACAGTTTACAAAGAAGCTGCCTTGAAAAAAACTGTTTAGTGATCATAGCTTGATGTTCTTCCTTTTCAATCTACAATGTGTGATACATGCATATCTCTTCCCGGCCTTTACTTATGCTTTCACTAGATCACTTTTGATTACCTGAAATTAAATATACAGTCAAATACAATAAAAATTCCAGTTACATTTTTAACACTTTCATTACAGTATAATATGACATCAGCAAAACATTTCAGCTCTTTGAATAACACTGATGCATTTATCAGCATTTATAGGGAGGGGATGCTACCTGTCTGCTTAAGATCCAGACAGCTATTCAGCTTATCTCAATCTTTTCAACATGCAAATTCATGTCTCTTTATCCTAGATGTTATTACCATCTGTATTTACACCCAGCTCCATCCAACATCCCAAAACACAAATCTCTAGGTGGTAGACTCTCCTTAAAGGTGCAAAGCTGTATTACCCACAGCAAAAGGCCACTACACAGTCCCAAGCAAGGGTACTCTCAGACCCCCTTTTGAAGTCAAGTCACCCCAAATCGGAAAAATGAGATTCAAGGAAAATTCTAAGCCAAATGTCATATATATCTTCTACATACCTTCAGAGGCTTTTCTTTTGTAATTTTGCATTACTTTATTTTGAACACATTTATAATCTTGCTGCCTCGTGAAAATGACTAAAGTTTCATTATGTACTAACTAAAAATGATTTTCCTTTTAGCTTCCAGAGTTTTCTTATTAGAAGAATTCATTAATAATTGTTCATCATTCATCTTTCCCATGTCACCTGAAATTGCAGAGATTTTTCTTCTACTTCAAATATCTCTACACAGAAATCCTTCCATAGGTTTGACCATCTATGTCACATTTTCCGGTATTTTCATAAAGTCCTGAGGTGAATATATCATAGCTGCATGTATAGAAACACACTTTTACTACATGTTTATACAGCAAGGTAATACTTTTTCTTTTGCTATTTATTCCTTTCCTAAGAACTTCTAAGTCTCTGTCTGGCTTTGACCATCACTGAGCAGTGAGATGGGGTTTTCAGACAATGATCAAGAAGGACACTGTCTATTTCTTCCAGCACAATGTAGCTCTTTGCAAGTCCACAACTGCACATTTGCTACTTGCATTTTTTCCCTATATGTCCCATTCCTCCATTTTTGAATTTCACCTGCTGTTCTACTAAACACCAGCAAAATAAGCTCCTTCTCAACTCTTGGGTCGATTTTTGCTAGTAGCATTCCAAGGACTCAAGTACTGACCTCCTGCCTTGTTATTTCCCCATTTTCAGTTACGTAACTAGATTTAAAAAACAAGCAAACAAACAGCAACAAAAAACAAACCCAAACAAAAGCAAACAAAAAACCCCACCAAGCAAAACAAAACAAAAAAAATATCCAAACAAAAAACCTACACAGGCCCCTGGGATTCCAGTGGTGACTCTTCTCCTGTTCTCTAATACATTACTGATTTCATCTTTTCCCTGGCCTCTTTCACACCCTATTGATCTATAAAATTACTCTTCTTCTTTTCTATGACAGTTTATACAACGCTTATGAAAGTTTATGAACTTTCAGTGACTGACTTCATAAAAAAGCCAACAGGATTTATCATTCAGTTCTATTGTTGGGGTTTTTTAAATTACCATGTGTAATCCCAATTTGTGAAATTTTATCTTCCCTCAATGATTTAAAGGTAAACAAGACTTGGAAAAATCACCACCTATTGGTATGTAAGGAAAATTCTTTCATTAATGAAAAATAAGATAGTAAGCATTACATGAAGATTTAATATATACTAGATTCACTGTGAGTAAAACAAAACAAAATAGCCAGTTTACCTGCAAAAAGAGAATAATCCTTGTACATTACCTCTTTACAGTCTTTTACAATTGGCTGCATCATGGTCAGGTCCTGATGACTGCCGCCCATAGCACTGCTTGTACTCTTGTTTCTTGCATGGCCTTTCTTAAAAGGAGTTTTTCCACCAGACTGGAACTCCTTAGTGGGAGATGTCGGTGAAGTAGACAGTACAAGTGTTTTCAATGCTGCTACTTCAGCTTGGAGGACATCAATCTTCACGGGGCAGGGGGGAATAAAGTCATTAACAAACAAAAATATATTAGGTTATAAATATGTTAAATCATTTAACAACATCTCCAGCTATCTTGGTACAAATCAAAACCTCATTTTCCAACAGTACTAACACACAGATGCCTATGCAATTGCATGTTGTAACAGCACTTGCTTCCTATGCACCTTGCTGGCTGACTTGATGCTGAAACACCACGTCCACGGGTGTTCACTAGGAATATTTCAAGCAACACAAAGCAACTTAGTACACATTCTAATAATGTATACAGGTAATACCTATTGACACCTTCAAGATTCACACTTCAGATTTAAAACCATGAAAAATGACAAAGCAAACAAGCTGGGAAAAACTCACCTTTCCTTGTGCTTCTTTTAACTGTTTTTCTGCTGCAGCTTGTTTGACATTGGCGTCTTTAACCATTTTGTGTGCTTCCTATAAAAGACAGTGTAAATGCTTCACACCAATTTATGAAAAATCCAACAACTAAGGACATACTTTTGCTTCATGAAGACTACTTGTGAATATTAAGCTGTGCAATAATCTGAAATGCAATAGCTACATTAAAAAAAATCCCTACAAATCTATCATTTGCATTTGCCACTGGCCCACTAACGTTCTTCTCCTTGGTCCTGAGCCCAGACTCGGAAATTCAGCAACTCCACCCACCCCACTCCAGCAGGAACAATACCTGTCATGAACACCAGGCTCCAGTCACACTTCAGTGGCTGACAGGTTCCTTGACCCCCAAGAGAAAGACTCAACCAGTAGCAACAAAAGCAACACAGGCACAGTAGCACATTCAAAAGAACTTCTCCTTTCTTGTAGCCAGAATAACCAGTTTTAGACAACTGTAAATTTCTGCATGAAGGAACCAGTCAAACAACCATGAAGTCTAAATTCTTGCCGTCAATAAAACAGACAAAGTAACAGCATAAAAACAGTTCATCATTTAACAAACATTTCTTAAATAGAACAGGAAAAGCACTAAAAAAAACAATCCAGGTAAAGAAACAAGGCTAAGCCAATAAAGAAGGAAGCATAAAAGGACTGTGGGTTTTTTAAACATCCTTTTACCTCATACCTCTAAGCCTTTTGTCTGTATAATGTGTTTGTTTAGGCTCTGATCCAGCAATTTGTGCCTATGATCAAATCCCTGTTCTTACATGGTACTTACTGAAGGCAACAAAAATCAAAATATCAGAGTCACCAACCAAATTACTTAGGATAGGATCCTTTTCATATCTGTAAAGCGCCTAGCACATCTGGACACTATATAAATAAAACAGAAAAGTTCATACATCATCATACCAAAAGATCTGGCTCCCACTGGCATACAACACAGCTGTATAATATGGGTTTGTAAAATTCTCTTAAGTAACAAGACACATGCAGGAATGGGAACATACACATTTATACAATGTGTACAAATACACTTAACATTGACCATGCAGTTTCTGCTTAGTGATGCACCTTTGAAAGCAAAGCATGTTACTGTGCTATTACAGTGTAATAATGTAAGATATGCACCCAGCTGTGCAAAACAAGACTCAATCCTCCACTGGGATGCATTAATATAAGCCCTAGCATATCCACTTATATGGCTGCTGAAATTAGTGGGATTCAAAATAAAACATGAATTCAAGGGCTGCAGACCCCAGAGCAAAAAAATCAATAAACCTCACCACAGTGTCTTGTTAGAGCCTCTGAGTGAAATCTAATCACAAAAGAAAACTCAGGTAACATGCCTATAACAGTGTGGACAACTCAAACTACTACTACTAATAAACTGTATTTGAAACATTTTTAACAAATCGACACACTGTTCTAAGCAATGCAATGTCATAAATACAAAATTTTACTAATAATTTTATTTTTATTCCTCTACAGTTAAAAATACCTGACATTTTCCTCCCCCCAGCACACACAAGTATTTATGCTAAAAAACACCCTTCCAGTCTCCCATTTATTTTTTTACACAAAGAAACTGCTTACTATTTTAAGTAACCTTGCAATATCGGGATGATGAAAAAAAACCCAAGAGCAGTTTGTAATTTGATTTTTGAATGTCAGTATTTTTAAACATTTAACAGCATGTTTATACAATATTATAGGTTTAAACACTGCTTCTAAAACATTCCTAATGTTGTATCTTTATGCATATGCTGAAATCCTATATTTACAATTTAGTAAACATAAAAATCATCCATGGATTATGAAATCTATTCCGACAGTTAAAGACACCACAATTTAGGCCCGACACATTCCTATATATATTCCTAAGATAAAATGAGAACCGATCCTACTTCAAGTTATGGATTTAGCATATTTTTCTGTGTAATACAATCTCACAATCTTTTCTGGCACTAATGCCTTTTCCTCAAATGCAAAGGTCCCACTTAAAGTTCAGGCTTCTCACTTGGTAACCAGGTTTCACCCTGATGCATCACTCAGCACTAATATTTCTTTTGAAGTCTGTGGGTGTAGCATGCTGCCAGACCCAAAATTCAGAAGCTGAAAGTATGGTTAAGTTAGGTACTTGCTACCTCCATTCATCTGGAACTACGTTTTTTTTTATTTAGTCACCATGGCAACAACAAATTTAGCTCTTATCTAGATAGCCTTGTTGTCAGACAGAGAAGCTGTCTCAAAATAGTTATGCCAAAAAATAAGCTGATATATTTTCCTTATTTTCTTCATTTTGTGTCTAGGCAGATTGACAAGTTCAATAAGGTGTCTCACATCTACGTGAAAAGTCTGCTGCTTGCTCTTAAGCCTCTACTTCAACACACCCAAGTCTTCAAGACACAGATCCCTTTATAAGCTTATTGCAGAAAAATTCAGCATACAATATACTGGTTCTACATAAAACATCTGGCTCAGCTTCCCTTAAGCATATCACATGGAAGACTCCAACAAACCTCAAACAGACTAGCTGTAAGTTCTTCCAATTCCTGTCCAAGTTGATCTCGCACTTTAGAAAGCCTTTCACATTCTTCATCTTTTAACTTCAGCTCCTATGGAAAATTGAAAGTTATTTATTCTGACTTAGAGTAGTAATTTGGCCTTTTAAAGCTAATACCACAAGAGAGGGGGGACAAAAAAATAAAAGCAAATAATTAGAGGAGCATAAAGCCTTTGCTAAACAAAGCCTTTCAAAATAGTCATCTTAACACTAAAAACAATTAAATTAATGCTATGCATATACAGCTGTTTCTTCTTGCTGCACAGAACTATACCAGGCCAATCTAATGCATCCCTAAGCTAAACAGCAACATTTCCAAAATACTCTGAAGTAAAAAAAAGGTTTTTTCCTGAAAGTATAAAAGGCTGTATTTACATAAAATATAGACAAAATTAATTATTGGGGCAGATGAAACCGCAGTTCATCTACCCATTCCTTAAAATATGCTTAAAGTCATCCTTTTTAAAAAATAAATAAATTAAAAATCAAAAAATTGAAAAGCACTGTTTCAGGACAATCCACAATTCAAAACAAATCTTAAAACATGTTTTATTATAAATACTGTCTTTCAAATATTTCCTTATGTTTCCAAAATTGTGCTTTAATTATATCCTTGCCCTTTCTTATGCAGATATATAAATAAAATTAAAGCAACTCTATGAAATTCAAAATGTTAGTTGCCTACACCACCGAAATTTGAGTGAAGGTCTGACCATAACCCCTTCTACAGGAAGATTTAATACAGATTTGGCAGTATAAGGGTTACATATGCCCAATCTCATCTGTACTGAGAATAGTGGGGTAATTTGCAGAGAAGTAGAAAAAAGTTGACAAGAAATTTGAAAGAAAAGTTGTTCTCCCCTTCCGCAATCATTAAACCTTGGAATCTCTTGCAGAAGAAGAAGGTTTTAGAGATAAAGTAAAAGAAAGAAAAGTAGCCAATTCTGACCTTTCAAAGTTTTTATTTTTGTCCCTAACTCCCTTCCCATCTCCATCCACCTCTTCTTCCTCCTCCCCGTTCCAAGAAAGGTATTACACTGCCATCACTCCTGATATGCAAGACCCAAGGCTGTCACTCGTAGGTTAAAGACTTCAAATACGATCTCTCAATGATTTGCTCTGACAAGTTCCACAAACCAGTAAAAAAAAACAGCTGCCTTCAGAAAACTGTTGGAGGCCAGACACAAGAGAGTCATAAAAAAGACCCACATGGCAGCTTCCCTTGTGTTTTTGGAAGGTGGTTAGTACTCCTCTCAAAGTCTTCCTGACTGAAGGAATGTTGTGTACAACAGTGTGAGAACTGCATCTTGCCCTGTAGCACGCTGGTATTAGGCTTTGCTTAATTTCTGCAGTGAAACTGGCAAAGATTTTTCTTTAATGTGAAGGGTCCTGTTTGACTTCAGCTCCTAGACTTGACAAGGGTTTAAGGACTCTTCTAGAATCATTTAGTATCAAAGGCATTATTCCACCCTTCATTTATTTGCATTTAACTTTGGATATTTTAATTGATTTTTCATTTACTTTTTTTGCCATTTGGATTTTTTGCTTTCCATATGCAACCTTCCAATTATTTTTTAAGGTACCACTTAACTGACAATGTTTTTCCCAAACATGGTATTTCTCAAATCCTATTCAAATCTTACTTGCTAGCTACTATTCTGCACACAGTGACCCCTCTTTTTCAAAAAAAAAGAAAAAAAAGCAGCAGAAAAATAGCTACAAGATAGAAACGTGAGAAGAAAGGAATACAAAAAAGCAATGACAAAAAAGCAATCGAAAAAAGAGGAAGCTAAAAAGGAAAAGGGGAAATAAAATTTAATTATTTTGTGTAGATTTAGAGTATTTCTCATATAAAGTATAGTTCTTAATCAGAAAACGGAAGACTCCAATGCAAAATGCTTAAAGCTCAAGAAAAAGTTGAAACTTTTCCTATAAATGCAGAGGAAGCATCAACATTTCCTTTGGCTTCCTTCACTGATTTGTAAGGACAAAGTTATAGATGCATCAATACATCTTAAAAGAAGGTTATATTACTATTCAGGTCAAGAGTTATCAAACTAATCATCAAAGTAAAACTACCCCAGGTTCACCTTTGGGCTACCACTACCAATACACTGTTTATGTCAAACAGTTACATTTTGCCTGCAACCGGAAAGATTAGGAGAGATTAGATTAAAATTTAGGTAGATGAGTAAAGTTTCTTAATGAAAACAGAAAGATAACAGCAGGCAGTCTACTACACATGGCTGCTTAGCTGGATTTGTCAAACCCTGGGAAAGCTTCCATGACATGATTCAGGAGAAGCATAATGTAAGACATTATTTTTGTCAAGCAAGTTTAAGCTCAGGATTTTTAGGCAGGGCCTAAAGAGTGCCCAAAGCAAAAAGCTTAGCAGTTATTAAAGCAGTTATTAAAGACATTACTACGTGTCTTAAAGGCACCACTGGAGACTTACCAAACAAAGAAGCAGAAAACACAACTGTGTGTGCCAGACTAGACATTCATGCTGCAGTCCTTTATACATTACTGTTCTGAAAAAGTAACTACATGAAGATGAACTATTGTAAAGCACACTACACATACACTTACTGAAGCTGGCTAGAAAAAAATTAACTTGCATGAAGAAAAAAACCTTACAGTTGAAAAGTCTGTATCAAAGAGTCATATTGTTTATTTCTCTTTGATCTTCTCAGACTAGAGAGTGAATCTTTAAAAAGAACCAGTGAGATAAGAAATGCAAATTACTGCTTCAAAACCATTCACACTTTAAATTCTAGAAAGAAAATCATCCTACATCTAGTTCAGCAATTTAACCAAGTCAGAACTAGATGCATAATACCAAGGAAAGAACATTTTCTACAGATACCACCTGAACTCTGAACTGTGGGATCCTACTGAACTCTGAAGTTGTCAAAAAAGTATTTCTATTAAATGCGTTCCTATTTGACTGGTCTTCGCTCAGCACACAAGTTAAACAAGCTACATAAAAATCAGTCCTTTTTAACCAGATTCACAAGGGTTTTTAATGTGACAGAAGATCCACAAAACATTTTCAAAGTTAGCAGCATTTCATGAACTACTGAGTTGTCTTATGGTGTGGGTGAAGATGCTTCTACTTTGCTTTCATGTAGTCTTCTACTCATCTGAGAAAATTTCTATGCCTACAATTCACTGCAGCAGCATCAGAGGCATGGAAACCAAAAACATTCATCAAAGACAGCCAGGAACTGCTAAAACACCTTAAGAGAACCAAAGAATCTTTAACAATCACAAGCCTGTGGCCCTACAATTCAACTGCAATTTGATTTTAGGAAAGATTGAAAGCATACTCTTCAGGAGAGTTCTCAAGCACTCCCATTTTTATGGTTTGTTAACATATAAGAAAATAACAGACATTTTAAAATGCTGACTGTACTGTATAGTACTACTGGAATTCCTGGGTAGTTACTGTGAACCTGTTTATTTTTTAATCCATGCAGAGTTTTAAAATGTCACGTTTTACTGCAGATCTGAAGATATGAGATCAAATTGTAACACTCTGTTTCTGAGATGAAGAATGCATACAAAAATTGAAGCTTTGAAAGAAAAATCTGAGACTCCAGCTCTCAAACTATGCTGAAATTGACAGTACCACATCCTGTACTGTCACCTCTTTCACAAGAGAGTTACTGTATCAGTCAGGAAAAAAATCAATTTTACTGTACTAGGAAAATATAATTAATCCGAATATCTACTAAAAAAAAGTCAAAGATGGGTTTACTTCTTACTAACAAGTGTAGAGCTCTTACTCTAAAGATCATGGGAAACACGGAAACAAAGTATGTTATTTGCTGCCATCGTCTCTGGTAGACTGCTCTTTTCTCTTCAAAGAGGGCTAAAACATCAGTTGGTTTGACAAGGGAAGAACTTTGGGTCAAATCACAAAAAATTCCAGGAAAACATGACTATGAACTAAAGCTCAAAAACCACAGGTAAGCCATCCAACACACATGCAGTATGCTGGTGAACTGAAATGACAAGCAAAAGGTATTCCTTTGCAAGGACTCCACTAAGTGTGCATATCAAGAAATACCATATATCAAAACACCATCACTATTCTCTCAGAGGCTATCTACATGTCACTGTACCTTCAATAACCACAGTGACAGAGCCCAATCCAAACAGGGCAGAAAAAATACAAATGCATGGAGACGTGAGGACATAAGGTCCCAGGCATTAGTCTTTTTAGTCCCACTAAGTCTTTTAACACCACCTCAGTTGCTCTGATGCTACTTTGAAAGACTGGTGAAACAAGGGCTCAGATGGTCTAAAGCAAACACTACTCAGCTCCACCCTTAGAATATAGCCAAAAATTAGGACTTCAGGGAAAAAATAAGCAAAACGTTATATAAATGGTCTCAAAAATAGAAAAAAAAATCTGTCATTTCAATTAAGGGAGCATTTCAAGGCAAAAGTATGTAAAATCTTATATTCTCCATTAGTACACAGTTCTGTACTGTTGTTAACATCTGACCCAAACTTTCTCCCAATCTTATGACATGATTTGATGCTGCGACTGATCCAGACTGAAGCAGAATGTATACTTTTCTTTCATCTAGAAACAAATTTTTGAAAGACTTTTTGAACAATTTTGCAAGCAATGCTGTTCATTTTGAGAAGTCTGTAGCCTTAAGAAATACAAGGAATACAAGAAGCAGGCAAAAAATAAAGAATACTTATTCTATCCCTGAGTAATTTATTCAGGAACCATACTGAAATATCTAACAATTACATGGCATACATACATTATCTAATATAAAAAACCTGAAAGCACATTAAAAAAAAAGTTGCATTCCAAGCAGAGACATGAAAAAAAATTAGTGGATGCCCAAGCTTTAAAATTTCTATTTCCTTTCTAGTTCCCTTTCTGATCACAACTGCAACAGATTCAAATCAATCTTTAATGTATATTACAATAGCACACAGTTTAAGTAGGAAATTTGGAACAAATGAAAAATGCAAAATAGCAAATTTGCATTTACTTTGTTCACTCTCTGTAGCCTGTAAAGTTTCCAGGCTCAATGAGCTCATAAAATTCAAGTGCAAAATTGTAATTCTCATTTTTCTCACTGTTCCTAATAAACAGCAAAGAGAATTACAGAGAATTGAAAGCCATTACACAAAAGACAATCAGCTATACAGACACCTACACCTATTTGTTACATCCCTACAGGTTTTGAACTGAGTACTCATCAACAAAAGTGAATACACTTGGAAAAAAAGGTTTAAAGGTATCATGACATATGAGTATCACAGAGTGGATAAGCACTATGTGAACAGCCATGAGTTTTGGAAGAAAGAAACCAGAGATGAATTAGGGATAGAAAAAAATAGCCCTCATGCAGGAAGAGGAAGAAAGTGGATAGTATGGAAGGAACAGGGTTTATTGTTGTACAGTCTGTACACACTCCTGCTGTGACTACGGAATTCTCAAACAGTGCAAGTTCAGAAAGACAAGCAGACAAAGTAAGTTACCCCCCAGTATAACACTGGCAAGAATAACATGAGGAGTTGAGAATTAGCAAGAACTTTGACATCAACAGTCTCAAGCTAGTGTTGAACTGTTTTTGTTAAGACCACCCAAAGAGTTTGAAAATACATAACATGCAGTTAAGTATGTCCTAGCAGCTTTCATGCAATTTCCTTAAGAACAGCCTTAACAAATTTCAGCGTGAAACAGGAAACATTTCAACCTTTAAGAGAGAAAGTGGTATACACTGGAATAAGATTTTTAGATAATTCCAAGCTAACAGTAGCAGATCAGATTTGTGGTTTTCAAGTACATGAGCTATAATTTGGTATACTGTAAAGAAGAGCTTTTCTAAAGTTTAAACATTCATTTGTTCTTGCTTTCTAGGGTTCTAAGTTTAACTGCTAGGATTATATATTCACATGCAAGATCCTCAAGTTTAGCTCAGGTTCATGTTTTCTTTCAGTGGTCAAAAGTTAAGCAAACATACACATTAACAAAGGAAGCCACTACTCAGCAATAAAACAATCAACAGAAAAAGCAATGTCCACATTCATATTTAATATTCACTATGACAGAAATGATGACTGCATTCGACAAGATGAGGTAACAAACAGAGGGAAACAAGTTCAAACACAAGATGAGCTTAAATACAAACAAGAATGGAATCACCTAGAGGAGAGGAAAGGGCACAGATACAAATAGCACAAAATCTACTCAAAAAGTTAAGCACAGAGAAATGTTAAAATGATAAATAATGGCTTTGCATTTATATAGCACCATCCATCCAAACAAGACAAGCGCTTTACAAATATTAATGAATTGAGACACAGTGTCTTCAAAGGTATCCATATTTAATTTGAAGTGTGGTGTAACAGTACTCTAAAGAACACCAGAGACATCTTTACTGCTTCTTTCCTATGCAGGCATTCCCCTATGAAACACCCCTGTTTCTAAAGCATTTATATATTCCATGACACATGCTACACTTTTAAATTCTAGAAGAAAGAAGACTCAAAAGGTATATAATCAGTGTCTATAAATACTTATTCACTAACAGCAGAATGACAGAAAATTACTCCTATTCTCAAATGTCAGAATGAAGGAAAGCCTACATTTCAAAGAGAGAGTGTGTTCAACCAGATATTGCAGCAAAAGCCTTCATGGTTAAGTAGCAGCAACAGCACTAGAAAAAAAAAATTATCAAAGAATAATTCTAAGATATCGGCATTGCACATACTTAGACAATTTAACATTAGTAATTACATAATAATAAATCTACAAGAAATGAGTAGACTTCAAGTGCACCTTCTGGCCATTATCATTCTGCAATATTACAAACACTCTGAAGAGAGAAAAAGCAGGAGGAAACAAGACAACGAACCTTACCCTCTGAGCTTTTGCAAGTTCTTCTTTCAATCGTTCATAGCCCTTTTCTCTTACTTCCAGGACAGATGGGCTCCGTAAGTGAGATAAACTGTCTGTACTCAACCCAAAAATATCTTCATTTCCTTCAGCAACATCTGCTACTGTAGCACCCTGCAAAAACTCTCTCTCTACGTTATTGCTCTCCTTCCTGGCATTATTGGGATTGAATGACCCACTCTGGGGCCCAGAGGTAGAACAAAGGACTGCGTCGGTAACATTGATGCTGTAAAGAAAGTGATATATTTTTTATTTATAGAATACATTAAGAATAAGTATTTAAAAATGGCAGCAGTGATACTGAATGTATAGTTATGGACACAATTTAATATTACAACATTGTAAATAATATTAAAATTATAGCTTTAATAAAGCAAACAATTTATATGCAACAAACATCAGCAATTTAAATAAAAAGACACACGGAATTTACCTGACACCTGATGCTTCTCCACAATTTAGTTGTCTGGGAGATGAATAAACAGGTTGTGTGGGAAGGTCAGAAACATTTAATGCATTGGGTTGGATTGGTGTGGAGGACACAACAGAAGGATGTGGTCGGTAGATGACACTGGGTGAGGTAGTTTGTTCCTGAGTCCCTGGCTCATTTACTCCAAGGAGATCTGGTGTAGTAGGCGAAGCGAGGTTCACTTCATGAAAGCCTTCCAAGGGGTCACTGGCCATAATAAAAGCCTCATTATATGAATCCCTGAAAGAAATAATCACATTCTCAGAAAGTAAACAGGAAATACTTTGTTATATCTGACAATTATGTGAATTAAAAAAACACTCAAATATGTTCAGAATACTTCATGATAGAATGGAAACTGTGGACTATTCTTGCAAAAGTACAAACTTCAACCACCAAAAATGATTTTTCCCCACCCATAGCACTGTTGAGTCCAGAAGTTCTAACAGCAGACTCTACATCTAAATGGGATGATGAAATCAAGAACACACTCTGCATCATAAAACTATGTAATCTTTAATACAATCTAGAGCTGTTTCATAACAAAACAATACATTTCATTCTTGGGGGGGGGTGGCGAGTGAAGAATCAATGAAGAAAAAATAATTTCTAAACCTAAGACTTCCACTTCTCATCTCAATGAAGCAAATAATCTAGGACAGAAATCAGTGAACCTTTAAATAAATTACAGTCCATAGTGGTTTTAGTTAAATTACTCATCTGATCTTTTAACAGTTCACTGAAATGACAGACTTAGCCAATAAGACTTCTCATGAAGTACAATGAGGTATATTTAATACACCACATGAATGGGAACATGGCAACTGTGAATAAGTATCATACCAAAAATATATTACAGGTAAAAAGTACTACAAATTGCCAATTTAACTGACAATCTTTCATTTTTTAGTTACATATGCTTTTCGTAAGATCAACAGAAAACAAGTACAACACATGATTTTTACAAGTCCTATTTTCCGCAGTTTATCAGAGATGACAAAAATCTCTGCATAATTCAAAACTGTAAGGTGAAAGTAGTATGGAGAAATTTGTGAAGGAATTACTTAGCAATGATTATTCACTGCAAAAAAAAACCCAAAACATTTTCCATGTTATATAAATACAGAAGAGAGAAAAGGTTAAAAAAGGTACTTAACGTGCAAAACTTAAAAAAAAGAATTGTGCATCTAAACAAAATAATGCATTGTATTTTACAGAGAAAGTTGCTTGGATCTTACACTGGAAAGACAAGGCAGGGAGAAGATCTAGAAAGATGATGGTCATAACCATGAAGAGAGGATGCCATCTACTTACATGCAGATCTGGTACATTAGCCACTTCAGAAAACACACGGAAGACACCAAGAATGGAATCCCAAAATGAGATCTGAAGTAATGTTTTAGTTACATGAACACTCTCTGGTCACCTTAAACTCCCAAAAACACTCCTCAAAATTGCTCTGCACCTCAAGGACTGCGGTGTGTGAACACCGGTGTGCAACAAGGAGCTTTACATCAGCAGGTACATGTGGGAGACACTCAATGGTTCACAAGGCAAGAATATGTTCATAATTTTTCTCTGTCTCTGTTAATTGCTCCCACAAAAGAAATCAGCCCCTTCTAAGAAACTGCCCAGACTTAAGGGACAAAAAGGACCTTACATGAATAAAAAGGAACATTTTTGTGTCAAGGTTTTTTTCTGCAGAAAATTTTATGCACAATTTGTTTTATTTTGAACTATCAAGAGCAGTTGCACAAATATGATTTACACAGAAAAACACTGTCACCGTTTTGTGCTTTGGAGCTTTCCTGTTATAACAGAGAAGAAAAACTTATTTTTGAGTTTAAGTAACTTTGGCAAATATTGCTGTTTATTTTCCCTATAGTTCTTCTTAATTGTTAGGAGCATTATAATTACATGCTCTACATTATGATAAAGCCTATCGAGTAGACAAATGAAAATGAAGGAACTGACACAGCTACAGGACATTTCTTCCAAGTTAAATTTCAACAATGTTTTCAGCTCTACAATGCAGCTATTACATGTCACTGTTTTACATTTAATAAACTAAAATACTGCCATCTTGAAAAAAAATAAAATTACAGAAAGAGTTCTTTCTCGTTCATCACCACAGCAGAAAAATATCCACGTTGCATATCTTAAAGTCAGGCTCACATCTACACAAACACTTTCTCTGTTCCCACCACTCTCCTCTTCTCTGATCACCAAGTAAGCCATCACTACACCGGCAACACCACCACCATGTCACTTCCAATTCCCGATTCTTTGGATTCCAGTCTTCACAATTAACAAAAGACACAGGCTTCTCAACAAGGATGCACAAAGGCTGCCCAGATGTCCTGCCTTTTCCACAGCACCTTGGAAAGTGCTCCCAAATCCACACAACAGAAGCAGAAATTGAGACCCACCTGAGAGCAAAACAGGACCACATTTCTGCCACATACTCCCCCCCGCTGCTGACTAGTTTCTATTTCAAGTTTGCAAGACACATTGCCAGTCCTCTGAAAACTCAGTCTGCCTTGATATTCAGCAGAGATACCACAGAACTTCACATCACCAGTGCCACTGATTGTTCATAGTTGCACACCCCATGGGGTTGAACTTTGCTATGCAAGCTTTTTTCCCCAGAAGCCGATTTTTTAAAGAATACTATTTAGCCTTTTCCAAGAATAAAGAGTCTCAAGAGAAGTTTACTTGTTGTTTTTTAATGTATTTTGCTATTGCTGCAAGTAAAAGACACCCTATTCCGTATACTTGTGATAAGGGACACAAATTCATGTACATTCTGAAGTGCAGAAGGTCATGGTGGCTCCCACAGAGAAAAAAGAATTGGAAGCCTACTTACTATCTTTCAAATGGTCAAATGCAATTCCAGCTGTCCCTCTGGACCATCACATCAACTTACGACAGCAAGGTAGTACGCCTGGGGGGATGGGTGGGAGGAATCCATCCTACCCACATGGTCCCACTCCTTTGAGAAATGTTCCACTTAACTCCTTTTCTACAGCTTTTCCATCTAAACTGCCTATGTTCTGCAGTATTTTTAACAAGAACAAAAAAAAAAAAAAGAGCCAAAGTCAAAAAGATTATGGGATTGTTTACAAGACTATCACTCTGCTTATACGTTAAATATTGACCTCAGCCTAAATAGTAAATAAATCCATGCACAACTTCTCACCTATCAAAAAACAAGCTCTTTCTGATACATAAGTAAAAAAAGTTTAAAAAGTTATACAAGCTATTCCTGTAAGAGCTGAAAATAAAGTCCCTCAGCTAAATTTTTCCCATAGCCCGTCAAATGGGCACTCATAAGCAAACCATCTGTGTAAAACACTTTCCATTCACAGCCTTTTTCTTTCCTAAGATTACTTCTCACTAGGCAGAGAGCAGGCAGAGCTGGGTACAGCACCCATACGAGACAAGGAAGCCCATATTAAACATCTCAGTTTCAAGACTCACCAACACTAATAAGCTGTTACCAAGGCATCAACTGAAGACACATGATGCATTAATGAAACCAAACACACATGCAAAAAGCCAGGTGGTCCTAAAAATAACAGCTCTCTTTAGGGAAAGAATTCTTCAAAGTAATCGTAACCAAAAGGAGGAGGATTAAAAAAGCACATTAAATTTCAGTGTCATTAAAGATGAGAGGCTTCCTTAAGGCTTGCAGGAGGGACTCCTGTTATTGACTAAGGCAGCAATGAACAGCCTTGCTGTGAAGGAACACAAAGCGAAGGGGAAGCAGAGAGCTTTACTGGAGCCAAGCTGACTGTGTGTAAAAAAATACACATTGTTGACACAGCACTCTTTAGCAGTAATTCTGCTACTGTGAACAAAAGCTGATATTCTGACATTTCAGGGCAGCACACTTGCTCCATAAAATAACTGATTTTCTTAATACTTTTTCTACCTTATTAATATAAGGCAAAAGCTTGGAATCACATTAGTGCCTACCAAACACGTGATCATTTTTGTCTTACTTGATAGCATGCAATTAGAATCACATAAGAAAATTCAAGTACTGTATTGAATTTATTTTATTGTTTCATCCTGATTTATTTCCTTATGCTTTCACCTGGAAATAATGCAAATTTGGTGGGAGCTAATGAAAAGTCACTTTTTATTATCTCTTGGCTGCCAGACTTGCTCTGCTGACTAACCATAACTTCATGAGGAAATTCTGCCGATATCTGTTATTTTATCTAAGAGTAAACTAAAACCTACTACAAGAAATCAGTTTAACAAGAGCTGGTTTAACACTTTCTACAGCTTCTAACAGAAATCGAGAACCATAAACATTTTTAACAGCAGTCAAATCAAAATACTTGGTGTAATTTCACTGTTATAACTCTAAGAGGGGTTTAGCTACTTGTCTGAATCAAAGCATTCAGTATCTAAATACTAAAAAGCTCCCTGAAAAGCAGTAATTTATTGTCGTATGTTTCCTTTAGAAAAAAAAAATGTTGAAAATCACCTACTACAAACTCTGGAGTTTGTCCTTCACAAATTACTTTTAAACACCAGACACTGAAGATAACTCTGAAGAAGTTAACCTAACCGCTACCTCCCGTTTAAAAGCAACGCCAAAACCAAGCCTTTCACAGACCAGTAATCTCATTTTCAGCTTTAATAGTAGTGACTACCATCACAACAGAATGGATGCCCGCTCAAGTTAAAAAAAAATAAAGCCCCTAAGGACAGAAGTTAACATCTCCAAACATTTTCATCAAGAGCAATTCTAGTTAGCGCTTATCAAAAGAACGTGCCTCTTAGCACCGTGGTGGAACCTTCCAGCAGGAGGCCTTTCAGGATGTAACTGAGTCTCAACCACCTTATTTGTAAGGCTCCAACATCTGCTTCGGTCAATTTGGGAGGGGTCCGAAAAGTGGATATTTTTGCAGCAGTTCCTCAACACTACCGGCGTTAGCCGAACACCAGACCTGCCTGCATTCTTCTCAGTTGGTTTAGGAAAAAAAAAAAAAAAATTTGGCATTATAGAGTCTGGTATGTAATATGTTTTAAGTCTAAAGAAGTGAGTAGAGAATTAAGAATAGTGGACTAATGAATACCTTTTAAAGAAGCAAGCAGCATTTTAGCATTACTTCATATCTATCAGATGCAAAGTGACAGTTTAAAATTAAAATTGGGGTAAGGCATATATGGGCATTAATTTCAAGTTCAAAACCAATTCAGTTACATCTATCCAGTATCAGATATTCATGAGATGCAGTCACAGAACAAAGTTTGGTAGATTTTTTTCCCTAAACTCTTTTATATTTAAGCTTAGCCAGAGAATTCAAGCAGTTTAAACACCATTATCAATGCCAGCTGACTGCACAAACATAATTCAAGATTTGGCATAGGAATTCCTTCAAGGTTTGCAAAAAATAATTCCCACTCTTAAAATTTTGCAATTGTGATCGAAATTTCTGCTTCAGGAGCCCAAATATACAAAACTTTTTTTTTGTTTGAGCCAGTAAGATCCGAGAGAAAAGAAAGCAGTGAACTACTCCAATCTTACCCATCCTACTTTTATTTACAAGTGACCTTACCCCATGTATTTACCAACAGATGATAAATTACGCCAGATAGTAAACAGAAGGTAAATTTTAAGTTATGCAAGTGCACAGAAGTTAACAGCCAGCAAAACCACACTTGGTTCCATGTGAGAACGTTTCTACTGCATTGCCTCTAGTATTGTCATATAATACTACAATGTGGGTCTTCTATTTTTACTCTCACTTTAGGCATTCAAAACACTATTTCACACTGTTTTAAAAGAAGCATATAGTCTACTTGATAGCAAGATTTTATAAAGTTAAAAGGATTTTTGTTTTGATGAACTGATGATCAATAAAAATCTCTTTTGAAAACTTCATTATAGGTGTATCTTCAACTAGAAAAATATAGGTACAGACAGCATCTCTCTTAGAGAAACAAGCAGCACACAAGATTCAATGACCTATATTTATGAAGTGCTTGTGAAACTTATAAATAAACATGGCTTAGAGTCTGGTAGATAGTACACCTCTTACTAGACAGAAAATCCAGTGCTTTGCAAATGCAAAGAATGCTGCAAACTTTCACTGTAAACAAACGCTCAAAGAATGCTGTTCTGTTCACAAAGACTCTCTAAACCAAGTTAATTAAACTGAAAATATGATTCTCTTTGCAGACCCTGTCGTTTTTAAAGCAGAGCATTGTTCTGCCTTATCTTGGAAGCAATTTCACAAGCCCATCTCAGGTTTAAGCCTGATCACAGTGACTGTAGTGTCATTTTTGCCAAGGCTTGGACCTAAAGACCCTCTCGTTTTCAGTTAACACTGAAAATATTCAGCAAATAAACTTAAGTTAATTATCGTGAATTTCCTGACATTGCATCTGCAAATGCATGTAACGAAATATTTTCTTAATGTATTAGAAGTTAGCATATGTGTTAATAAAGTGTTAATAGAGTCTTTAATATAAGTCTTGAGAGTCAAGTTACAGTAAGACAATATTTTACATGCCATATTAAAAGTCTTAAAAATAAAAATCCAAAGTACACATCTCTTTTCTGAGAAAATCCATAAACCTAAGTGGAACAGTAAGTGACCAGCTCATTTGGTATTTCACATGAATTTTTAAATCAAGTCAATAAAAGCTATGAAGATAGCTACAGCCTATAATCAAAATGCTTCTTGTGACTGTTCTCCTACAGAAAAAAATTTCCCCTTTCAAATACATCGTAACAAGAGGGATATTCCAGTTGCAGCTGTGAGGTGCACTCCCATTTGTTATTTATTAAAAGCATAATGAGAACGGTAAATTATTTATCCTTCTTTGCTCACTAGGTAACATTAACCAAGCACAACAGATGAATGACTGCCAAGACACAAATACAGAAGGCCAAACTTTAACCCTTCCCAAAACTCATTAAACCGATCTATAATAGAAACAACAATAAAAATACTAAGGCAACAAGATTTCAGGTTTTGCCCTACAGTGAGGAATACAAATATTTGAACAGATGGTAGCTGCCAATACATGCTTCTAGTCTGAATAACCTTACATCTGCTTCAAAAGAGAAGCTGATAATTTCATAGTTACAGCAAGTCTGTAGAAGATTTTTATCTATCTAGATCACTGTTTTTGAGACTTCCTATGAACATGCTTACAAATGAACACAGCAAATCAACCAAGCAACATAAAACTTAGTACACTATCTCCAAACAAAACAGACAACACTCTCCAACTCATGAAAACATTGTTACTTTCAGTCAGCAAGACAAACTAAAGATATCATTAAGGTTTTGGTCACTCTGTGTTCTACTTCCAGAGCCCTGCAACTCTCGGGGAATTACTGGAGCACCAGCACTCTGGCAGCACAAATTTCCACATAGCTCATCGCTTGAAAGCAACTTGTACCCAGAATTTACTTCCTAAGCCTTACTCTCCAACATAACTACATTAGAAATTAAGGCTAACTGCAATCTGCTACTTTAACTACTAGAGCTTACAAGACTACGTATGACCCTCAATATTGCTCGACAGCCTATAAAGCAACCAGAAACGCTGGAGGCGAGCACAGCCCCACTGTCCCAGAGCGCAGAACGCCCCTCCCGTCTCTACCCACGCCGCTCTGGCACCTCTCGAGGGGGTGAAAACTGCGAACCCCACGAGGGGCCCTGCCCGGCCCGACCTCCCCCGCTTCTGTCTCTGCCCCTCTCGGCGCTCTCCCCCGACCCGCACCTGCCGCCCCGCCGGACGAGCGGTCTGTGCGCGTAGGCGAAGCGTCCAGCACTAACTCAGCCCCTCCTCGCATCCCTCCTCTCCCCGTTTCGGTCACTGCCGCCCGGCCCCCTTCCCCTCCGGCCCCGCGCTGGCCCTGCGTGGGGAGCTCGGCAGCTGCTCCGACCCGCCGGCCCCAGGCGTGCGATGGCTCTTTGTCCGCCGCCGCCGCCCCCCCGGGGAAGGTGCGCCGGGCGCTTCCCGGGGTGACCCCCGAGAACTACTTTTGCCAGTTTTGCCATCGACCGCGGCTGGAGTCGGGGACGGGCGCATCCCTGCCGCCGACTGCCCCTTCCGTACCCACGCAAGTCCCGACGGATCCGGGAGTGCCCTCCCGCCGCAGACGGGCACAACGGCACGGCCCGGGCCGTCACCTGTCCCCACGCT
>VZRZ01007209.1:278854-321823 GCA_013398175.1 Climacteris rufus | reverse complement strand
TCCGTGAGGGGAGCGGGCCGGCCGCGGGAGGAGCCCCGGGCCCGGCCGGGGTCGCCACTCGTCACCTGGACGAGAGGGTTACAACATTCAAACATCGCTTCTGTTCACGGGCGGGCGAGGACAAGGCTGTTAAACTCTGGAAGGAAGTTAATTAATAATTCTGTGTTTAATGATATGCAGTAACAAAGGCACGGGATTGCACAATTAAAAATGAGAAAATTAAAGATTTGCCAGACGATTATCCAGCAATTTTCATTCATGGGGCATGCACTGCTCCAAATCAGGTTCTGAGCCTCCCTAATGTATGTCATAATTAAAGACTGAACTGCACACACAAAACTTCTGAAAGGAGGACACGCATAGATCTAAAAAAGGACTCACTTGCTAAGAAGAGGTGTTTTTCCAGCTCCAGTGGTTTGATAAAGAGCAATTACTACTAAGGCTCGTCTTGGTTTGCCCTAAGCCATCCCCACTGCCACCCTGCCACAAGCACAGTACTTAGTGCGTTTGAAGTCCTGGTCTGTACTGTTCTGCATGTCCTATGTCTTTAAAGGCAATAGGCAAAATGTTATAAAGATTCTATAAATAAGACTCCATTTCACTACTGGTCTGATTACAGCCAAAAAACATACTTCCAATGAAAGCAATATTGGCTGGACTATGTACTCTCCTTGCTGTTCACGCAGCTGAACTGAGCCGTGTGCTGCATAGTGAGGAATTTGAGCAAAAAACTAATGTAAACAGGATCTTTTCCCATTCATCAGTTAAGAAATCTAGGCTGCATTCCAGTCAATAATTGAAACTTTAATTATCTTGACAGCTTTCCACTGAATGTGAAAGAATCCTGTTTGGCCAGTTCTACAGGGCACAGCCACAGACAAATAATGTTCTCTGTAACACATTCCCCATGGCATCCACCAAGCAAGAAGTTCATTGAGAGCAAAATAATATGACAAAGAAGATGTCAAAAGGCAAATGTATTGATGCCATGCCTCAGAAAGTAAATACAGTACCTATAAATAGTAATGCCTTCTACATTACTTTTCAGTATGTAAATCTACACTGACTACAATGGAGCTCAAGCAGAAAAAAATGGCTACAGAAAGTCATCATCTATAGCTTCTCCGGGAAGCAATCTGAAAACGAAGAAACCAAAGTGCAAAAATTGGAATATTCAAATCGCAGCATAATTTGAAGTTTGTTGTGAAAAAACCCAAAGAGCAGAGATGTTCAGTAGAGACATTCACTTTATATTTAATTTGCTAATATTGACATGAAATGGAATCTAGGCAATGCTATCAGAATACAGGTTTGACAAATTAGAAGATACATCAGAAATTTCATTAAAAACATGATTGCAAAACAGACATGACAAGTGGAATCAGAAGTTGAAAACAACCTATTAAGACATAGTAAATCAACAAGAGTCTATAATTAGAATCTGTAATCCTATAGGTCTTAATCCTGTACAATGACTGTGCTTGCCATGACAATCTGCTGTCTTAACCAGATTAGATATCTTGCATTTCAAGAAATAAAAGCAATACAGTTCCAAAGACATTTGCCTGTGCTAAAATTAATCACCAACAGATTTATTTTGTCAAAGTACTCCTGTATTTTGCTGTATGTAATACTTTAAAGAGTCAGGCAGCAACAGACCACAGAAAGCAAAATTTACATGGTTAAAATTAAAAACTGAAATAAATTGAATTAAATCCAGAGTCATAAATAAGAGGAGGAGCACTGGGGGAGAGAGGGACGCCAAGAAGAAAAAGTTATTTTAAAAGAGTATTTTTATCCAGCCCTTTGCTCCTTCCTGTGCTGCACATCAGTGTTAGGGCAGAGTTATTTCTCCAGGCATCATGAACTGAGAGCCAAGGTCACCAGAGGGCACAGTCAAGAGCAGAGCCAGGTGGCAATAGCAACAAGCTCCATCATATACCAGTGACCATCACACAAGGTGAGATGTCAACTCAAGGATCCATTCAGGAAGTCAGGATCCAGTCAGGAAGAGCAAGAGGCAGTACTAGAGACCTATACGACCTATGTGCAGACCTACACCTGTAATGTAGGTCTGAGGCTCATCCAAGGAAGGATCATCCAAGACAGACTCACACAAGACAAAGTACAGGCAGAACCTGGTGGCCTGGGTCTGAGCTTGAATGGAGTCCTGGAGGCCCTGCCCATTGTGGGAGGAAGGTGGCTGAATAAGGGGCCCAGATGGGCCTGATCCAGGCAATTTAGGCCCTTAGCTTCCTGGCAAACAGGAAAATTGAGTTCTTTGCAGAAACAAAGCCATGCATTGCTATTGTTCTAAATGAGCAAAGTCACTGTCATCAGTGGAAAGCGATATACAGTTTGCAGCTCTGGTGGAATAACCTATGCCATGGGTGCTCTGATTAAATGGATGTAATGTGACAAGACCATTCAACAAAACTACACAAATGTACAAAATCTGGAGGATGGACTTTAGTGAAACTGTGTTGTTTCTAATGGACACTAATATTTGCTGCTCCCATCAAATCCATTTTCTCATCTTGCTAAATCAGTTTGTCTGTTCATTTTGAACTCCCTAGTGTGGTTAAATGCCCCAGATCAGAAATTCCCATTCTGCATTTAGATAGAACACTGAATAGGTATCTTGTCATAGCCTTAGCTGGAGCAATCTATGTCATAATAACTGAGTCTCACTTGTGTAGCTTCCCTTCGGTCATACGGGTGCTAGGTGTGATAAACATCACTGCAAAGAGTTCCCGCATTGCACAGAGTCCCCCTGGACTGCAGCTCTGTCTGTCCATGTCTTCTGCTGCATTTGAACCATCTGTCTGAGACACTGTGTCAACAAATGTGCTTGTTTCCTTTCCTACAGTCCACTGGACCTAATAAACATGTTTCAGGGAGGAAAAAACAGAAGAGACAAAGTTGTTTCACAGAAGGTAGTCCGAGACCATGGTAGGTCTCTGTTGAAGGCAAGCATGGCTGCAGGACTTTAGAAAAACCAAGTGCATAATTTTTCTTTGATCTGAATTTCATTAAAGTTTCTCATCTATACACAGAAGCACAAATGCCAGATAATGAAATTTTTCCCCCTACAGGTTGGGAGGAATAAAAGAATGAGATGGTTGGTCTCTTTGTAGATGTTCAAGTGTTTGGTAGGAGAAGATGTCCCAAAAATGTCATGAATAAATAAAGCAAATAAACTTTGAAATCCCATTTTCTACTTGCCTATATACTTCTTTTTATTTTATTAATTTTTTTGTATTGAATAAACTGTAATTATTACCTCTCTTTCTGTGAAGATGTTATGAAAAAATAAACTCAAGAAAACCAAAGGATGAACCTATTAATAGTAGTCACACATGCATTGCAACTCCATAGAACGGTGAAAAAAGCCAAAAAAAAAAAGGTACAGAGACTATAAGTCTTATGTATTTTAGAAATTTCTCCCCATTTCTACTAGCTCAGCTGAACCAGTGCTAGCAGTATGGGGAACTATACTTCCCCAGTCAGGCATATTTCTTCAATGTTTAGATAAGCATTTTGACAGCAAATCTGATCAGTACATTGGCATAAAAAAACCCTCCATCTTATTGGAGCCCTACAACTTATCTGTATGCTGCCTTCCCTGTGCAACCGATAGAGTGTTAAAACCAGTTATGTTTGTGTTTTTCTTCAAATCTACCCACTAAAAAAGCCCCAAAACAACACAAAATAAGCAGGATTGATATTAACTGCTCCTGAAGCTCTTTCTCAAATCTTTCAATGGTGAAAGACAAAACAGACCCCCTAAGCAGTGCATTCCAGTGCTGAACTAACCTTGGAGTTACAAATACCTTCTAAAGAATAACCTCATCTCCTTTGCTGCAGTGTAGAATAGGTAGTGAGCTTATCTCAGTGGATACAGGAAGCAACAATCTTCAGGGCATTTGATAGCATCATCTATATTCTCAATTTTCTCAAAGAATAAACTATTATTTTAATCTTTCCTGATAGGTGATGTTTTTATGCAGTTATTTATGCAGTTGTTTGTATTATTCTCTCTGGGTTTCTTCCTTTGGGTCTTCATCAGAACAGTGCTCAATTCCGGGCACAGCACCTCCAGCTGAGGTCTGACCAGCACTGGCTTTAAGATATCACACATCTGCTGATACATCCCACCAAAGATCCCTTGCTTTTTCTCTTATGGCAGCAGAATGCTTAAGCAGTCCTTCTCCAGCTTGTGTGTGACCTCACTTGTGAATTTTCTTCTATGTCCATTGATTCTTACTGAATCCTAATCCTGAATTAGTCCTGGAAAAAAAAATAGTGTATGACCCTTCATATCTTACAGTTTCATAAGTGCACTGTCTATTCCATCAGCCAAGTCATTAATTAAAATATTGCTTGTTATAATATACAGAGTGATCCTCTGAGCTGAGATGCTCTTCTTGCACAATTGACCACCTAAACCCATGGTTTCAACATGGTTTTCATATCCATCTTGTATTGTTTTTGCAGTACTTTATGCTGGAGAGCGGGTCCCTCCCTTTCTTACAAGATGTCAAGTGAGGGAATTTCAAAAACCTTACCAAACTCTATTTGTATGACATATATTGATTCTTTCCTATTTGACATCAAATGATGTGCTCAAGTCATGCAACAAAACTGTTGCAGCATCAAAACCTCAAACCACTTCATAGTTTCTCACCTCTGTTACCAATATTATCACCTCTGTTGTCAATGTACTAAATCAATGTCAGAAACAAGAGCTTAAAACAATGTCTAAAAAGGGAATGCTCATTAAAGTCCTGTATTCATTAATTGAAACTCAAGACTGGAATACTAAAAAATAAAAATTTGGGAAATAAATTCCTTTTGTACACAGCATCTATCTATGCACAATGTGCAGAACTCATGACACAATATAAAAAGAATGGCATATTCTTTACTGATTTTAACAAAAAAAAAAACCTAACACTGTTACATGAATACATAGAACATAGCCTAACCAGGGAAGATACAAATTAATAAAGAATATAAATTCTTCATTAACTATTAAAAGACAAGGATTAAAAAGAAATTTCTGCTTCAAGCATGTTAGTTTACAATTGTCCACTTTGCCCATAAGACTGATTCTGCAAACAAGCTGTCCAGCTTGACAGATTCTGCTGTGGAATATGAAATAAATAATGCCTCTAAATTTTTTTGAAGGTGCTTATAAATGTAACAATACTAAGTCGAAGAAACATAAAAACTGAAATGGCCTTACAACTTATGTAAGGACTGACATGTGGCTTTGTTTATCTTTAGAAGCAAGCCAGGGACGGATCGAGAGTGCAATTAAAAATAGTACAACATGTTCATCCCTGATTGGAAGACAGCAGAGATGCCAAACCTGAACTCGGAAATCAGAAAATAAAAATACAAAATACATTTTCACATGAAAATTAACTCTCCAAAAATCCAAACAAACTTTCTAGACCTGACAAACCTGTTGTTAAAACTCAAGAATTCTTTTACTTGATGAGACTCCAAAAACAGCTCCAGCAAATACTGAAAATAAAAGCAGTGAAAAGCATCAGGTGAGAATTCAGGAATCCTGTGTTTTATTCACAAGTCTGCTTTGGACCTAGGTACCCTCCCTGTGATGTAATTTATCCATCTATAAACGAAATTCATGAAACTTCCTCCTTCCTCATAATATGCACTCACATGATAAAATTTAAATAATCCCTTTTTCAAATGTCTTCGTTCTTTCAGACTGAAGTTGTTGTGAAAATGGAATATGTGGCTTTAATAGGCTGATTTGTCTTTATTTTTGCTCAGTGACACAGAGATTCTAAACCAGACTTTGGTCAAGCCTGCCAGTTTTTGCTGAGTTCTTCTCTATAAGGTGAAGCTGATCTTATGGAAAAGTTTTTACAGGTACCAACCATTTCACTGTGTGACAAAAATACTATTTTATTCACTTTCTGTCTAGCATTACCTAGTTGGTATGGGCATCACTCCGCTGGGCATAGGAATGACTCCCAATTTAGAGTGGCTTTTTCTTCTCCTGGTCTTCTTCTGTATTCTCCAGCTGGGCACACTCATGATGGCAAGGCTCTGAAAGTTCAGCACAGCAGAGAGGCATTTCTGAAAAGTAATCTGAATTCTTTACTCAGTTGCATAGATGGTAAAAAATGCTTAAGTAGTACTGAAACCAGAGCAGCTTCAGTGGCACAAAAGAGAGGGATTACTGTTACACTTCCCAAAGTGACCTTAAAAGTGCTAGGCCTCCCAGGAGTCTAGTCTCCAGTATCATATACATCTGTGTTACCTTGATTGGAAATGTTCTCTCATACTCACCGTGGCAGGAAACATTTTATGTCACCTCATTAAAATAGTCAAAGCTCTGATTTACCCAGAGGAGAGTGAAGGATAAATTCCCCAGCTAGCACCATTCAATGCCTGTGCATGTTCTGGGCCACGCACTGGCTCAGCAGCAGCACAGCAAGCAGAGGGTTTGTTTCATCTGCTCTTGGCTCACAGACTGAACCTCATGTCTGGGAGAGCAATGAGACTTTGCATGCTGTTCAGGCATTTTTTCTAAGTGAAAAGTTGCAGAGAACAGAGAATGAGAGTGTTTGTAATTCAGGTGGAAATGATCAGGCTTGTCCATAGAAAAAGGTTAGTTGCTTCTCTCTGTTTGTTCACTAAACCCACTGTTCTTTTTCCTGAATGGTACTTTCTCTTTTTGCACCTTTCCTCCCCCCTGCCCCTTAAGAACATTTCCCTCAATATCTGAAAAGTGAACAAATGAAGTTCTGAGGAAGATGTTTAGCATTGAAGTATGCAAGAGAAGAAAACCAGAGTTAGCTTTAATACAGGACTGGCAGGGCCACCTGGCTCATGGAGTAAAGTCCTCAGTTTTATCCTTTTCACCTGTGTATTACTGCTACTTTTAATACCAGGATGTGTTATTAGGGTTCTTGGAACTAAAACTAGTTAAATAAGAAAAAACTCATGTGAGCTGATCCCTTTGCAAAAAGAAATTAATGGTGGTTAGCCATCTTGATGGTTTTTACGCACAAATACCAATACTCCTATTCTCACAAATACAGCAACAACAACCCTTCCAAATTCTTTCTAGACAAGAGCAAACTCAAAAGAACTCACCTTTTCTAAACACATTTCCCCCAAATGCTCTTCTGTTCTTAGTTGTTATCTTGTTCTTGGAATCTGTTCTCTCTTATCTTTCCCTGTGTCTCTCATACAAGCAGATACTCCAACACATCTCTCTGCCCGAGAGACAACTCAAGAAAATCCTCCATCCTTACAGTCCCAGTTGCATTTTCTGGTACCATGACTCTAAATTTTGGGTTGAAGTCCCCTTTAATTTGAATACAGATGGTGTAGGGTGTACTTTCTCCCATCAGTTGCAGCATGGTTTAATCACATCTTCAGCAGTGTTATATATGGTGAATTGCCCCACAGCTTTGTATCACTCATTACTGCAAGGTGTTGTTATCTTAAAGCAGTGCACTAATCTAGATCATCGTTCTTGTTGGTCGATTTTCATATACACAATTCAAAATATTTTTGTATGGAGAATTACACCAAATAAGCAAAGCTGTCCTTAGAAATTGTTAAGTGAGAGAAACAGGATGGTTCAGTTGTACTGTTATGTGTATTGTCCATTTTTATATATATTTTTTTATCATTGTTATTGTTGTTGTTATTATTATATTTCCATGCAGGAAACATGGGTCATCATTTGCTGTTCTGAAAACCCAGGCCATTAAGCCATAAAGAGCACGAATTCATAAGACTTCCAGTGATACCTCAAAAATCTTGACTGAGAGCACAAAGCATGCCTGTTGTGCAAACAAAGATGCATCATTAACTCTAATACAGATTAATATTTCTCATGTAAAATAAACATTTAAATGGGAGAAAAGACTCATCTTTCTCTAACTTCAGTCAGCTGCATTTTTAGGTAAGTAAAGAAATTATCTAATATCTAAGACTTGATAATGTGCAAGAAGTTTTGAAACCCTGGTCATCTTGCAAAACAGAATGACACTGACTTCAGAAAAGCCAGACCAGAGCAAAATTAAGCACCTCTCCTTCTGTGATTGCCTTTTAACCATTTAGCTTTCCTATAAGCTACAATAACCTACACACACTGTTTCAGATGAACATGATAAGGAGCATTTTGGAGACATGAGTCTTAAGAGAAAGCTCTCCCAGTCAATCCAGGCACTGGCTTTTGAGTCCAGTTCCTGGACATCTTATTCCTGCATGCATTGTTATTCTCATCTTCTGTCTGATGAGTCCCATGGTGACATTGTGTGTCTGTGCCTTTTGGCAATAAAAGGATTGTTGAGGCTATTAACAGTCACAGTAATAATATTTCTAATAGCAAACTCAGCACTACTGCATAACAAATGATGTTTATTTCATTACAAGGAAGTTGCAAAGCGTAGTGTTTCTGATCACAGTTTTACAGTACTCAGAGAATTAATCTGTCAGGACAGCAGGCTTTATCCTGCAGACAAATTCATTTGTAATCCTCTCAAATATTCTACCATGTGACTTCAGGAGATAAAAGAGCCTCCTTTAAAGTATATTTCCATAACCCACATTGAGTGATGATAAGTACAGTGGTATCTCTCCCACTAGATTAACTTTTAATTATTGCAATTTCTCTCATGAAAGAGACTGTAAGATAGCACAGCATTCATTCTATGGGCAGAGGACATTTTATGTTAATTTACTGATTTATTTAAGACAGGAATTCCAGCAGCAAGTGACAGTAAGTAGAAAAGTATAGCAAAACTCAATATATTCTCATCTGAGAAAATCTGACAGCAGGTCCTTTAATACTGCTCTCTTCCCAACACTTTAATTACTCACTTTCTTTCAATAAGAAAATTCTTTCCTGTTGTTCAGACCAAATTTTAGCCTATTTTTTGTGGCATTTGTTTGGATATTGGCATTATGTGTTGTTGCTACAAATACTGAAGTGTTTACTTGAAGCTTCACTAGCACACAGTATGAATTAATGTCTCTTCCAGAAATCTTTCTGTATAAACATGCTAAAAAATCGGTGGAAAGAGAAACAGGAAGCATAAATAAACTAAATAAATTTTATTTGATGGATTTCTACTATCTGTTGCACTGACTTATCTTGTTAAATACCCATGGATGATCCTAGCAGAAACCTGTCTAGTTATACAGTATTTTCATTTCTGTTTGATTCATATGTGTTCAAAGTACACCAAGAGAATATGAATGCAAAAACACCATTATCAGTGATCATTAGTAGATCTGCATATAGAAAAGAATTTCTGAAAACTATATTTGTAGATGAAACCACATTTCCCTAGAGGGAAACAGAGGAGGAGAGATAAAAACATTGCCTCTCCTTGGGAAATACCCAGCAAGGAATGAGGGACAACTTAGCAATAAAAAAATGGAGTGCTTCCTACAGAACCAGTCACAAAGGAGCTACACAGCTGGAAACCTGTATTTATTTCTGCCTCTGAAAACACAGAAGCTCTAAATCTCATGTCTTCTGCAAAACAGCTCAGAGACAGTAGAGCAATCTCCACCACTCTAATCTGCAGGAAAACTGAAGAGAAGCCAGAAAACCACCTGATACCCACTGACACACAGAGGTGCTATTATTTACTGCTCAGTGAGACCAGCAAACCATTATGCTCAGAAAAGAAAATGTTTTAGGTCTAAGTAATTATTTTACCAGTGACCTTAAAATATCCCTGTTGTTAAGAGTTTTCCTTGCAGAGGTCAGTCTCTGTAATAGGATCAGGCAGTATGTTTCTTCATGCCAAGTCACTGAATGCTGAAATGGTTTGTCATCTTTCGCCACAGGCCACTGCCTGACACGCACATGCCACAGTCTAATATCTCGCCTGCTTTGACATCAAAGTGTCTTCCTTCAGCCATTACCAACAAGAAGAAAGGCAAACAATGGCAGAAAATTCTATTCTTTCTGAGAGAGTTCTAATTAAATAAATGGTCTCAAGTAGATTAATGGGACTAAAGCAGGGGGAAAAATGTTTCATCATAAAATGAATTAAATCAATAAATCTTGCTTTCTCCCCCTGCATTTTTTTTATTTACTTCACAGTCACATTATTTCATTCTCTGCAGAGATTTATGACAACATTATATGATATCTCCTGGGCTTTCACAGTCTATCACCTTTTACAGCTCACTCTTAATGCCATGGGTCATAAAAGACAGAGCTCATCTCATTTTACAAAGGGGAAGGGGGAAAGAAGTCTTATGTAGAGCCTCCAGTTGCAAAAAGGTTTTTGCATACTGAAATACACCATTGTGAATGGGTCGGCTGAGACTTTTGGTAGCAGCAACTCTGCCTGTTTTGAGGGATGGGTGATTTCTATGGCATACCAGAGACCTGATTTCCCAAATCGAATCAGCAAAACAGAAATGCAGAAAAAGGTGTGCTCCAGGGTGGGCTCAAGGTGCAGCTGAGGCACATTTTCAGGTTTGGTGGGGTTGTCTCCGGTCTTGCTATTTAACTCTGGTCTCCCTATTTAGATGTAGCTAATCAGTGCTATTCACTGATGTGTCTTCACAGGACTGTCTTAGAGAGATCACACTTTTCAAGACAAGTCTCAGAACAAAATGCTCCCTTGTTGTCCATCCCATTTTGTAGGAAATACAGTGCAAAAAACTGTATGTGCCAGCC
This sequence comes from Climacteris rufus, assembly GCA_013398175.1. Lineage (NCBI taxonomy): Eukaryota > Metazoa > Chordata > Aves > Passeriformes > Climacteridae > Climacteris > Climacteris rufus. The sequence continues at coordinate 311,124 of VZRZ01007209.1, read as the reverse complement.
AAACCATTGCAAGATTCTTCATTCAAATAAAAGAGGTCCTTCCGATGGCAAGTGGCGTTATAATTATAGACTAGAAAAGAGCAAGATCAGCAGCTGCTGCTGCTGCTGCTGCTTGCGTTTGTTCCCTGTGTAACTGACAGGACAGAGTACTTGGCAAAAACAGACTTCCAGAAGTGGAAAGACATTTTAACCCCTGTTCTTGTCAGTCCACTGCTCTTAGGGCTCGGCAGCAGCAACCCCTTGCTTCAGGTTAAGGGAAGAGCAAGGTGATTATTGCAGATCTGAAGGGGACTTGGTTTGGAACGTCTGAGAAAGAGGAAAGGTCCAGAATTTGCCTTCGGGCTTGGATTGCTGAATCAAAATAGCAGGTCAGTGGATACAGCGTGAGCTTAATATGTTTTTATAGTTGGCTATACTCAAATCTCTGTCACTCACTTTCTTTTCTATGCCATAAACCAAAAATAAGGTGATACAATGACAAGGGGTAGGTGTGCATAAAGGTTCTATTTATTTATACTTTCTGTAATGTGCCTTTCATGGTCAGTTAGGAAACAGCGATGGCTGTTATTTTTTGCTGTGGTTTCTCTTTGAATCCTAATGTATTCTGAAATTCTCAGCCAGGCAAGAATCCCATTTACAGTTGGATTCAATATTAATTGGGAGGACACACTTATATTTTTACGTGTTTATGCCTGAAGTCTTCTGATCATCTTAGCAAAAGTGGAGTAATATGTAACTCACATTTCAGTCTGTGCTTGAGAAAGTTTCAGAAAGGAAATAAACACCAAGCAAAACAAAAAGCACCCTCATAGATATGAGTCAAGGTCTCTGCAGGCATTGAATGGGCATAACTTGTGTTACATACTCAAAATTCAAAAATCCATACCAGCACAAAGCCTAGCCCTCTATCTGTTGATGACGTTAAAGGCAACATGATTAATAGGAACGTTTTTCATGGCACCGGTGCCTGTGGTATGTAATCTAATGTGCTCTGTCCTTCTTCAGCCCTGGCCAAAAGGGTTCTCAGGAAGGAATGTGCTGGGGGGCATCATTATGCTTTGCTCTTCCTGTCCATCTCAGTTTAACTTTTTAATTTCCTGTGGCCATAAGTAATGTTGGAAGGACTCTAAGCCAACCTGCTGCCCATGCCCTGGGACCACCGTGCAAGAGCCAGACTCAGCCCAAGGTTTTATGCCAAAACTTCCCGTTGCAAGGGGAGGCCATACCCAAATGGTTGTAGTTATTCTCAGAGAAAAAAAGCACAAATGCAGACTTAATTTTGTGTTTGCTGTGTTGAGAAATCTAACCAGACAAACACACAGCTGTCTTACATCGCTTTGTATAGTCTAAAGTGTTCTATAATCACCTTATCTGACCTAATGTATATTTGAGGACATTGAATTCTAATATCCTGAAGTCCCTCTGTAAACCCAATGATAAATGTTAAGTAAAGCATTTGGTTAGCTGGAAGCTAAAACAGAGTGTACCACAGGCAAGACAAGGCAAGGACGCCAAGGCACCAAAGCCTGAAATTGCTGTAAGGGTCCCACTTTTCTCTGCTCCATATCAGAGGCAGAAAGGAAAAGCAGGGGCATCCAGTGTCTCCTAAGAGTTTCTATTCAGAGTCAAGGGCATTGAGTAAAGTGCTAAGAGATGGCTGCAATGTGATTAAGTGAAATATGGTAGCTAGAATCCAGCAGACAAATTGCATTCCATGGATAAAACTCTCCCCTTCCAGTCGAATGTGCAGGGAAATATTCTTAAACCTTATTCCTATTATAACTAATCTCTGTGTTTGTGGCCAAAGCCCATCCACTAGGCCTTGAAACACAGGACTTGCTCCAGGTCTGTAGAGGAGGTAGACCCATTTTGTCCAGCTTAGCTACTGACTAGTTTCTGGCAGTCTCTGATACCTGGGAGGAATGAATCTTTCCTGAACCTCCTATGCAGAAACTGAGAGTCATGTTTTTGGCACTAATCACTGCCTTCCTGCAGACCTGCACATGCTGTGAAGGTGCTGCAAGCAATCTTTTTTCCTCTTTGGCCCACAACAGAAGAGACCTCATAGAAAGTTTAACAGATGCCCAGATATCAGGGGAGACCAGCAGAACCCCCTCAGCCCCTGTATGTCTTAGTTGTGTGAATTCTTCCTGAAGGTCATTTTCTGTCCTACGATTTGCTCTCAGCTTAAAGATCCTAATCAAGAGGGTGACTATCCAGTCCCCTGTTCTGATATTGGGCTGCCTCCACAGTTAGCAATTTATGTTTTGTTTCATCCTACATTTGTCTAACTTCATCCTCTCATTGTGGCCCTGCATTATGCTGATGGTCTGGGTTCTATAAGACCTCCTATTATCAGACACCTTTTCTAGATCTAAGTGCCTACATTCAGTCAGTCCCACTGGAGATTTCCATTACAAATTGAGTGTTAATGGGGAGATAGACACTTGTTGACGGTATGGCTTGAACACACATACTTCACAGCGTCAATGGGCAAGGACTAAAGGCTCCTACAGCAATTCCAGGAAACACAGTGTTTTGAAAGTATATTTTTTACTCCATTCCTCCCCTATAGCCCAGCCACAGATTCCTTTCATCATTTTTAAAGCCCCATTTCTGCTGGAGAATGGACATCTTTGCCTCCATTTTCTTAAACGTTGCACCCCAACCACAAGATTTTTAGCAGAAAGGACGGCATTTCCATGCATGCCAGTCAGACAGTTTGGCTCTTGCATTAAACTTACTGGAGTAGAACAATGACAACAAAAAATTTAAAGGTTTGTGCCAAGGCTCTGGAAAAGGAAAACTATCATTTGGATCCTAAGGAACAAAATCCTTGCTTCTTAAAAAAAAAAAAATTAAAAAAACCACTCAAAAAATAATCTTCAAGCCCATGCTGGCAAATATCTAGCAGTCATTCAGCAGAGGAAAAGAGACAGCCTGTCAGCAACACAATGCTTATGGTGTCTTTTCCCTGCTGATTCCCTTGGTGACTAAAATAAAAAGTAGCACTTTTACAGCTGAATTTTAATGGCTTACTTTATGTTCTGCATCAGAGACACAGCCAAGATGCATAAAATACTACCAAGTCATCAATTAACTAAGAGTTCAGATTTTTTTCCCGAGAGTAAATTTTCTACAGTGGCATCAAGAAAATATAGACAAGAATCTTATTTGTGACACACAGTGACTTCCTGAGATTTTGTGCTTGTCTTAGTTACTCCCTTTCTTGCATGCTGTATAAAACTGCTTACATCCACGTTTGGAGTTGGATTTGTTTTGTAAGCACATAAAAGTTCCTGTAACGTCTCCTTACACTGGGTAAGCAAGTACCAAACCCAGTACAAGGTATGTACCTGTGTATTTTCAGTCGTACTTTAATTACACTGTGTCACACACTGCCTACCTGAGCAACCCTAGGGCTCGTTTTGCATGGCCATGCAATGCTCAAGTATTGATGAGTAAGTCTGGCTGCCAAGGTGAGAAATAACAGGGTTCCCCAGCTGATCTCACCTGCTTTCATAACTGCTAATGAAAGAAGCAGTCTCCAAATCTCATTTGGTTTCTAAATTATTGTAATTACCAGAGCCAGCTATAAATACTGGCTGGGGAGATACGTGCATTTGAATTTAGCTTTACTTCTCTTAGCAAGAAGATGAAAAGTTTTGAAAAAAAATCAGATAAATTTATTTCCTATTCTTTGCTCACACCAGACTGGAGCAAACCGAGGGTAAAGCAGAGACTTCAGAGTTGTAACATGTCCCTGCCACTGCTATCCAGGGAGGTGGCCACATTCAGTGCTAACTGTTGGGTTTGGGTGGTCATCGAGGTAAAGCCCAAATGCCGCCTTGCATCAGTCACTCTACAGGTCTCACCAGGGCTCATAAGAGCAAGATTTTTCCCTCTCCCTCTCTTCCTATATGTATGAATACAAACACTATGTATTTATGTACACATACTATGTATGAATACAAACACTATGTATTTATGTACACATACTATTATATATTTATATGCACATGTGTATCTATGTATCTATCTATACAAGGGTACATTCAGGTTAGGATGCGTTATCTAAAATGTTGTTGGTGTCCTGCTTCTCTTCTACTGTTTCTAGGCACAGCCTACCAAGACGATGACAGTCACTTATTCCAGCAAAGTAGCAAATGCCACTTTCTTTGGATTTCACAGATTACTCCTAAAGTGGAAAGGCAGCATCTACAAATTGCTGTACAGAGAATTTATTGTTTTTGCTACTCTTTACACAGCGATAAGTGTATTATACAGGTACACTCTTTCCAATTCACATCTCATTAAATGTTATACTGAAGTTTCAGACTTCCAAGTGTTAGGCTGATGAATGATGGGGGGAGGTTGCTATATATTTATTGTCTTTTCCTTGTAGCTTTTCTAGTGTGTTTTCCTTTCCATTATCACTTTAAGATTCCAGAGAAAGTATATGGGGTCCCAACACCGTTTATCATATTCACCTGTTTATACTTTTAGCCCAGCCCTGAGCAGCCATCCTACTGAAGTTAGACTAAATGAACACTCAGAGCTAGCCTAGGTTATACAGCTTTTGTCATTCTGGCATTGAGCTGTCAGTTGTGAGCATGTCTCCCTGCTCTAGTTGATAGGTATAGACCTTTTGCTCTCCCTGCAGATCTCTGTCTTTGATTGCTTGGTGGTAATTTAACAACCTTGAGAGGTAATAATTTTAGACTGAAGTTATATAGGCAGGAAAAACAAAGTTTTGCTTAAAGCTAGGAAGGCATGCAAACTTGATTTTTAAGCTTGCAGAGAACCAAGGAAAACTGCACTGAATCCAGACATGGTTATTGTCTATGTGTCCCCCAGCACCTGGGAGGAACACATTAGAAGAAGAATTGCCTTTTCCACCAAGGAGTGAATTAAACACCTGTATGACAGATGCAATTCATCAATTAGAACAGTGAAACTTTCAACTGATGAAGTACACTACATAGAACTATCAAAATTATGGTTCCATTCTTACTGTGATCTGTAATTAGATAACTGCTTTTTATTGAAAGCAAGGAGGAAATGAGCTTCAGTTTGTCTCTGATTAATCACTAATTTTCAAAAACGTTCAGTAATCTATACCTATAAACTCAGAAAGAAAATTACAGAATTAATATGTAAAGAAACACCAGAATCTCTCATTTATTTAAATTAATCTAGTTTCACTGAAATGTCAGGCAATTGAAGACCATGGTAAATACACCATGGAAAGATTTCTATATGTGCTCCAGTTTTTATTGCGCAATTGCAAGCAAAACACATCAAATATTTGTTATATGTTCCTTTTATATGAAATCAAAGATTAACTGTAATATTCACTTATACAAATATATATATATGTATTGAAGCTTCTTGTATTTCATAAGGTATCTTTTTCCATGGGCAAAAGCTGCCATGGTCCATTCATTTGCTATCATTTGGTGAATATTTTCCTCATTGCAAAATAAATACAGTTGAATTTTAATCTTGTGGAAAAGAAAAATGTAATAGGAGTAACAAACCTGTTGCAACAATGTAACATTTTCAAATCAGAGGAACTAGATTGGCAGCCTTGTGCAAGTCAAGCAGACCTGAGAATTTCCATTACATACCCCTCTGAAAAAGGAGACCAAGCTCTACCTGCAGACTTACAGGTTGCTATCAGCTTTGGTCTGTATGGGACAGCAAACTGATTCTCCAGGCATATTGATCCAATTAGTAGTGCCAGTCAAATTCGTCCTCGGAAAACTACAAAGATCAGGGAATAACACTGTCTTCTCCTCCAGCTTCTTTAATACATGCCAAAAATGTTCAGCCCTTTTCCTTTAAGAATGTGCTTGAAGACATTAGCCAAGGTTGCTACCCAGTGCACATATCTGATTATTTATACGTGTTTGCACTTTGTAGCTAGTGCCAGAATATTATGAAACAACAGATACATTTTATTTTTCCTGCAGATTTTTTCTTACAGGTAGCCAAAAACGGTTCTTTGAAAAATTATCAATTTACTGTGACAAATATGCTGAACAAATCCCAGTAACTTTTGTGCTTGGTGAGTACCAGTTAAATAGGAAATTATTCCCCAATTCTGTCTCTGTTCAGGCATTTTGTGAATGTCAGTGCATGGAAGCATTTTGGAGCTTAGGGGCATGTGGGAGGCTAGAGATTCACAATAATTCATCAGCTTCCAACAGGTCTCCTTAAGTTCGAATTGCTTTTGTTACATCAACATTTACGCTCAAGTTCTTAAAACACTAACAGAAAAGTTTCTATACATGTATGTCTAGATACACAGATCTGGATCTAGATCTAGATCATGCCCACTAACACTGATACGTTGTGTCTGATCTCTCAAGGAACTAAATCCACCCTAAATTTTACTACAGAGGAGGATAATTGGAAGTTCATGGGTGTGATATACACAGCTGGAACGTATTGGTATATTGCAATGTCTATTAAATAATTAGCACTTACTGCATCCTGGGTTTTGACATGATGTATTGCATTTATTCTGGGAAATGTAACGGCTTAGTGAAATGAATAATAGTCTGCAAACTACAGTTAAAGTAACTGAAATCCTGATAGGCACTGGACTTTTTTTTTTTTTTCCTTCTAACTCTCAGGTTTCTACGTTACTTTGGTGGTGAATCGCTGGTGGAACCAGTTTGTGAACTTGCCATGGCCAGATCGCCTGATGTTCCTCATCTCCAGCTGTGTGCAGGGCAGAGATGAGTACGGGCGCATGTTAAGGAGGACGCTCATGCGTTATGTGAATTTGACCTCTCTGCTGATCTTCCGCTCTGTGAGCACAGCTGTGTACAAAAGGTTCCCCACCATGGACCATGTGGTGGGAGCAGGTACCAGAGTTCACCTCCCCAAAATTGCTTTCCTTTCCCTCAGAGGTGGGGCTCAGGGAGGGAAGGAACCAGCCTCATTTTTTCTTTCCTGTGACCCTATGTGTGCCTCATGCTAACCCATGTCAAAGCAATCACCCTTTTCTTAGTAACTCAAAATTACATGATCTTAAGAGTGCATCTTTAATGCTCCTAAAGTCTTCATCTAGCATCATTATAGAAATAAATGAGTTTGACACTCTTATGTGAACCTGCTGTCAGACACCATGGAGGCAATAGGCCTGCCCCAAACACTCAGGCCTGTGGAGCCTACGACATTCTCTAAAGCATGAAGAATAGCAAAGCTGCGATATAGCATGATGCAGTAGGAATGGTGACTTGTTATATGGCATTGCCTCAGTGTCTAGCATATCACTTGGTCTGATGTATCAGAGACTGATCTCTGCAGGCACTTCACAAGTACAGATTCATCTCAATTTTTTTTTTAAGTAGACTGCATTTTAAGTAGATTGCACATTTTCAGTGTTGTGATTTCCTCAAAAAAACCCCACTCTGCCCCAAGGGGTTTTGCATTAAATTTAAAACCTTACCTTAAACTTATTTTTTCAGGGATAAATATACTAAGTATTAAGCATGTCTTTGTTTTCTGTCTTTTTTTCTGTTTTCTGTTTCTGTTTTCTTTCAATAACACAGTGAATGTGATGATGCTGAAGAGAGTTCAGTCATGTAACACTTTGATTGTCTATCAAGGACTGACTGCTCAGTATTTAAAGGCAAGGTGTGGCACTGTGCCTTCTGACTGGCATCCTCAGTATTAGGGGTAGAACACCAATGCAAAGATATGGGGATCTTTTCTAAACAGAAGTAGTCATGTTTTCTAGTGAATATCTTGAATTTCTAAAAATTATTCCTTTGGCAGAGATTAGTTAGCAAAGTTGTAGCAAGTTAAAATATGCAGAGTGTATATACATATACACATTTCAAATATGTGTGAGAAACTTTGGATATTAAAAAAAAAATCCAGGCAGAATGCACCAATCTTAGTGAAAAAAAAATAAATAAACAAAACCAAACCCTTTATGTTGGATTTATTGAATCTTAAAGCTCTCTTCCTTGTGCTGTTCAACAAAACTGTTTACCTGAGCCTGTGAGAGGTCAAGGAAGCTTCTGTCACTCTCCCCAGCAATCTGCTTCTACTACGCACTGGAAAATTACAACATTTCCAGGCAGCTAATCCAGCTCTGCCTCCCTGTTGCTAAAGACAATCTGTTCCAAAAGAGACAGAATGTCACAGCGTTGTACAAAAATTGTAGACTGGAAAACAAGTTTTGGTTGTTGTTTTTTTAACAGCAAAAAATATTATACTATAAACTGTGTATCTAAGTATTGATAGGGTATTCAGCTCTGGATTCAGTACTTATTCTGTAGGTTTTAATGAATATTGTGCTGCAGAATTTTTATTGATGCAGTACTGAGCACTTCAGGGTATCTTTTTCTCCTGTGAACATACAGTGACTTAGACAATACTCTGCAATCATCCCCTCCCTAGTTCCCCATGACATTACATATCAGCCTGCATGGGAGGGGGGCATTTAATATGAATGTGAACAGCATAAATTTGATACTTACAGCACAGTCATTACTGAAGCAACTTGTGACGATTTTGCATTTTGCTGTCAAACTCAGAACTACCACAACATAACTATTGCTATACACTTTGCAGCAAATGAACTGCTTAAATTCATAGATTTTAATTCTGAGAACAGTACCATGATAATCTGGTCTGACTCATCCCTAACACAAGGCACAAGAGCTTGCTAGCAACATCCTTTATCATGCTGCAATTCCTGACTGAGCTGTAATATCTTCTAGGAATATAATCAGCCCAGATTTAACATTTGGATGGATACACTGGAGACTACACCACATCCTGGGTGAACACACATTCACGACAGTGAACTTTCTGTTAAAGAGTGAAATTTTATTCTCAGTTTGAACTTGCGCAGTGTCATCTATTCACTGGATTTTGTAATAGGTTTGGATTCTTCTTTCTTTAATTAGAAGAAAACATCATTTTTCTCTCAATAGTTACCTGTTAGCAGAGTGCATAAAGGCTTGAATGAAACTCAGGAGCTTCACCAATTGTAGTCTCTCCTTATAGGATAAAGTCTTGAGTGCTGGACCTTCCTCCTGACTCTTTTTCATGTTTAGCATTCTTTATGGAACTGTATACAGTAGATGCATGTAGATTCACTCTGTTATGATGCTGAGTACTGCACACACACGCTGTAAGCACCAAATGCCTGGCAGCAGTCCTGAGCACAGCAATCCTTTGGCTGCAAGGTGCAAGAGGGAAGCTGGGTGCTTGAGAACACACATCTTAATAAACAGAGTCCTGAGTGAGCAGCTGAGCAGAGACCAGCCCAAAAGAGCTGATAGGAAATGCTGAAGAGAAACGAGGTGTGAACTCAGCAATGTACATACCTACAGATGGCTGAAGATTGCAGTCCCAAATCCTCTACTGGAAGGAAGCACCTAAATTAACTCTTTCCCACATAACACAGAAGCAAAAAATGAAACTTTTATCCACTTGATCATTTTCCTTCTTCTCTAACCACTAGCATTCAGAATATTTAATGTGGGTACCCTGAACCAGTCTTGTCTCAAATTGTGGAATTTTTACAGGAGAACTGAATCCTTTTTGAATCACTTAAGGGGGAGCATCAGTGATTTTTTCCAGCCAGGGTTGTGTTCTCATCAATAATTTTCCTGTAAGATCTCTTTGGCTGACACTGTTCACATTAGTGTTCTTTGATTATTTATTGATTGCACTCCATGTCACTGTTCTCATCCTTTCACATGGATTCAATGCCCTGTCATTCCTTACATCATCCTTTTCAAGATCTTGGCACAATATTTGACAAATATTTCCAGTTTTCTGGAGCTGCTCCAATCTTCCAGTGCTTGTCAAAAACAGTGTTCTTGTTTATAGTGTTCCTTGGTTAATTCCTTGAATCTTTGATCCTCCTAAATAAAAACATCATGACCGTATTTAGAAACTATGTAATTTTAATAACTGAGGGTTGATATCCTCCCTAATACCTGATAGAATATAAAGTGTTTCTTTACCACTGCAAGCTATTCTGAACTCTATGTTGTCTGTATTGATGTAGCCTTCATCAGCAGTAAGAGCAATCCAGAACTAGTATTTCCTGCAATAAGAAATTGGCATTATTAATATTCATCAAAGAGAATATTTAATCAATATAAACACAAACACTTTTAAACAAATGTCAAATTGAATGTTATTGTTAAAAGAACATGATTTTGGTGAGCTTTCCTGAAAAAAGGTGCCCAGTTTCAGTGGAAAGCTGAACTGATCTTAGAGCTGTGCTGTTCTTCCTGACCCCCTCAGGCTGTGTCTTTCCAGAGCCTCCATGTGACTTGCATCCAGTGTTTACTCCAGACTCATTTGTTTGTTTTTCTGTCTGTCTGTTTCAACCTGACAGAAACATCTTTTCCTGTTATGTAATGTGCAGGCTGGTGAGAACTAAAGGCAGCCTGAAAGACTGACTTTTAGGAATAGGTTAATTTGTCTGGTTGCCTGATTATTTCTGTGATGTTGATTATGAGAGCTGGCTGCAAACTGCCCAGGGACCTTTTAAAAGCTTTATCTTATTCTGTTGTCAAATTCCATGATGCTGTGGGAGTACTGTGTCTTGCTGCTGTATATTTCCTTTTCCACAGTATTTTCTGTCCTGTTCTTGCCTTCCTTCTCAGTAATTGCAGTATTTCATACCTCCTGTGTTGGCTTGTTCCAACTGTACTATAGTGATATTTTCCTCAACAACAGAATATTTAAAATCACTGTGTTTAGTAAATCTCCTTTAACTTTATTCACATTTTATACAATCCAACTGAGTTTCTATATATTTATTTGTTTGCTGCCTCATGTATCCTCAGTGGTGTTAGCAAAAATGGACATGTTCTTAGTTACTAGTCAGAGTCTACTCTCAAATCCCTTATTGAATTTTCAGCATTCAAACTTTTAATTGATTGGCTGAGACACCTATTTTGGGGCTGCCATGTTACTAACTTTGTCCTATTTCAGAGCTAATATCAACACAACAGAAGAATTTTTATACCCACCGTGATAGATGGCCCACACCTGAGTAAAAACTAAGATCCTCCAAACATGACAATTGCTCCAATCCCAGAAAATCCAGGATTTGGACAAAGGAAAATGTGAATTTTCTGAGGCTGTGGGTGGAAGGAGGATAGCAGAGCCCAGCTTTCTTCCCCAGGCGGGTAGAGGTGTTGCTCCAAAAGCCAGCTGCTCCCTTGCCAGTCCCAGGCAGCAGTTGGCTCTGATGCAGGATTTGTCACACACAGCCCTGGCTCTCCTGCTATCTGACCTTGGACTTGCTTACAGCAGGGGGAAGCAGGGCTTCATGAGGCAGGGGAACTCTTCAGGAAACATAATACCTTCCCAGCACCCCAGCAAGGCAAATTGCCAGGCAGAGAGCAGCTTCAGCCTGCAGCGCCACAGCATGTTGCCTGGCCAGTGTCCTGTTAGCAGTGGGATTCCTGTGCATGATTCCCTCTCCATCTCTTTGCACACCTTCATAACCCCAAAGAAAACATGAAACGATCTGTCGGGGAAGTTTTTGTTGGCAGGAGGCACACTCTCTGTTGGGCTCTGCTTCATGCATACACTTGTATCCTCTGTTGCTTGCTCACTGCTTTGCAGATTTGCCAAAAAATTACCAGAATCAGAAGGTTGTGTAAGTGCCTTTACAATATATGTTGAAATGCTGCTGAAAGCCATCATTGCTGAAAAGTGATAGTTTCTTGACTGATATATCCAGTTCCTTATTTTTCTGAAAGTAGAATATGAAACTAGAGAGTAATTTGTACAATTCTTAGTATTCTCTGTATCCACCATATGTCAGCAGTCTGATATGAGAACACAGTAATAGCAAATTTTTGCCTACATTAGTAAAGAGGAATTTAGCAAGGGTAGTTAATGCAAAAAGAAGTTGTTTCAAGCAAGACCTGTCCTGGCAAAAAAAAAAAAAAAAATTAAATTTTAATAATTTTTTTAAAAAGAGGAGATTACTAGTTAGAATTATAAGTTGTGTTTAGCAGAGTTCTATGCAAATATTACATAAACAGATAGAAACATGTTCAAAATGTATAGTATCAGTAGCACTGAAAGCACAGAAAAAATGAAGGTTGTTTTGGTGTTATGGTAAACAGGTTTTATGACGAGATATGAAAGAAAACTTTTTGATGACCTCAAGTCTCCCCACCTGAAATACTGGGTCCCATTTGTCTGGTTTGGAAATTTGGCATCAAAGGCACGAAAAGAGGGAAGAATTCGAGACAGTGTAGATCTGCAGACATTGATGAATGTAAGTACAAAAAGCAAATCTACACAAAACTAATCTGAAATTGCTATGTGGTAGCTTTTCACTTACATAATTGATTCTATTTAGTGTGCACAGATCTCCTGTGTCATCTAAATGAACTTACTCAGGATTTACCCCACTTTTCTTTATGTACCAATGCACACTTAAACACACACAGCAGCGTTCGCTGGGATTCTTTTTCTATGACTAAGCAGGTATTAAAAGAAGGAATAAATTGATGAATAAAGAATTATTGTAACATCACTGTAAATTCGTACTTGCTCCATTGCTAAGAATATGAGAAATGAGAATAATTTGGCATTTTGAAGATTTTAATATCCGTTTCAGGGAAAATAGTCTCCCTGAATATTTCATTAAGTGGTAAAACATCCTTTTCATGATATAATGTATTCTCTTTTATGTATCACTAGACTGTGGATAGGATAGAAACAGACGATGATTTTTGAAGAAATACAAAATATTCTAAGCGGTCCAACTCCATAAACCAAGTCAATATTCAAATGGGGTGTGGGATATAGTTACAGTATCAATTTATATATACTATTTTTTCATTTCTTCCTGTCCTTTTATATGTGAAAAAATGAACTGTAACAAAATATTTACAATTCACCATGGTAGCCCATGCTATTTCACTTTGTTGGGGTTTCTTGCTGGTTGTTTTTTTCCCTTTTAGGAGATGAATAAGTACCGGTCTTGGTGTAGCCTTTTGTTTGGTTATGACTGGGTTGGAATTCCACTGGTCTATACCCAGGTACTGAGCTATTACCCTTTAGAAAATTCAAAATGCAATTTCCATAAAAGGGGTGGTTGGTACAAAACATTCATGGTATAAAACACTCATAGTCTCAACCAGAGTCTGAGCTATTGAGTACTGGTTCACTCACACAGGATCATGAAGGCCTGGCTAACTGTTAAGTTGTATTTAATGCAGAGATGTTTTGAAGATCTTGCATAATTTGGAAGAGAGGAGGGAAGCTCTGAAATGTTGTTATGTTTCCTGGGTGTTCTTTTGGGGCATAATTATTCCTGTGGCCTCTGTATTTGGAATATCTCCTACAGATTTATAAATTATATTGCAAAAGGCAGTCAAAGGCCTTTGGGCATGTGTTGCCTTTTGCATAACATTGTATTATTCCATCGTTTCAATGAAGTTTTGTTCTTTGCAGGTTGTTACTCTCGCAGTCTATACTTTTTTTTTTGCCTGCCTGATAGGGCGCCAATTTTTGGATACTGACCAAGGGTATCAGGGACATGACTTAGATATTTACATTCCAATCTTCACACTGTTACAGTTCTTCTTCTACGCAGGATGGCTCAAGGTAAGCTTGCTTTCTGGACAGGTGACAGGGAAACCCTCCCTGGGGGGCTGGTCAAGGTGTCAGATCTGCGACACACGTGTAAAATCACCAGTGACTACTAAAGTCACACCAAAGCTGAATTCAGCCTGAAGTGTTCTGTGGTCATATAGAAATATCATGCAGTACATTTTTAATTCCACCTGACAGACTGTACAGTAAGAAATGGTTGTGAACCTGAAGGAGCCCATTTTAGTAGCACTGATGCAGCCACAACTCCCCAAGAGAGTATTACTCCAGTGACAGAAGAAAGGTTTTTAAAAAAAAACTTTCTCCAACTCCACTCTGCAATGGGGAAATACGGCTGCAGTCCTGGCATCAGCTGAAAGAGACTGAATCGTACTTTTTTCTTATGATCAAAGCCAGCCTCTAGTATCTGCTGTTAACCTCATCAGATGCAGGCAATTAAAGGTCCCCAGCTCCAGAGGACTATGAAAGAGTGACAGACAATATTGGCAAAAACTCTACTGCATGAAAATATTCATTAAAGAGTTATAAAGGATTGGATGCTGCCCATCAGCCCCTTGATGACTGCTAGGCTAACATATCACAATCAGTCTGATAGTTGAGTAACTAAGCCACATACCCCAAGGCGGTTCTCTCCTCTGCAATAGAAACTGGAAAAAAGTTTCAAATGAAAAGCAAATTGGTACATTAGGGTATATGCACATTAAGATTTCCTTTTGTGTTAATTAATCATGGCTGGAAACTTAAAGCTAACTTTTCTGTTAGAATATAAATTGAATAAAATTGACCTGTTTTAAAGCCCACAGCCAACTCCAAAGGACAGAGAGAGAAGGCAGCACTCTGAGCTGGCAGATTGTGACGGAAAGTAAAGTACCTGCAGGGCAAGCTCCTCTAGTCCTATGTCATAGGAAATCAGAGGAAAAGGATTTTGCTGCATAGGGACCAGCCTGGATGGGAGTGGGAGAGAGAGGAAGGGAGGCTGGTGTGGTGAAGGTAGCAATTTCTCCAGGAGAAAAGTGAGGCTTTATTTCTAGGCAATGTCTTACAGGGTTATACTATTGGATTACAAAACTGTAAGCTGTTCCTCTTGACTGCCCTGCTCCTGAGCAGAAAGGGTTTCTCCTTCATCAGCACCCAAGGATGTTAATAGCATCTCTTCCTGTTAGATTCAGGGCTTCCAGCCAACTCCAGGTTATGGCAGGTATGAGATGCCATTGTAACTTTAAAACCTTCTCCATAAGGAAATGAAAGGGAGGAGAAGACATTTTAAAAAGTTAATTTAGTATCAGCAATGTTTCCTCAGACTGGAGATCCATCAAAATCTTCAGTGCCTCGAGTCAGGATGTTTTGTCTTGAAGGTTACAGCCAGTTTCCTGCTGAGTGTTTTGGACTTTGGCTTCCAGGCAGCAAAAAGGGCCCTGAGATATTGACTTCCAGTAACTTGGCAATTCCTCAGAAATAATGGGTAAACTGAGCTCATTCCTTGGCCTCAAGCCTAGTCTGTTATACCTATAATGCAGGGCCAAAGTTTCTCATTACATGAGACACATCTAAATCCCAATTTTCATTACAGGGACAGATGGACTGTCCAAATACAGAGTTTAGCTGTCCAGCACTACATTCCCTTCTGGAGAATAAAGTTGTGTCTCACATACCAGGACCAGGTCAGCCATATAAAAGGCCACCACTGCCATTTGCTCTGTCCCAGTCCTGCTCACTTTTGTAAGCCTATGTAACAGGTTTTATGGTGGATTTTTTGTGGGCTGCTATTCCTCAAAAGCCTTGGAAGTTTGTCACTAGGGTTAACCCCGACAAAAAAGGAGGGGCTGAGGGCTGAGCTGGAGTGACAAGCTCTGCTCCCTCCAGCAGACTCCAGCTGCAAGGCTTGGGAATACTGACCCAATGGGTTACTGGACTGTTGCAGACAATAGTGTGCAATAACAGAGCCTCTAGCTGATAAACCATTCCTTGAAATGAGCCAAAGACAACAGTAAGGAAAGGTAATGACTATCTTATGTGACAATTACCTTGGCCCAGACATGTCTCAATTCCCAGCAGGCCAGCACCAACAACCATGATTGACAGCACCAGCAAGGCATAGAGATAAGAATCTATAGTGAAAGCAAGCTGTTCCTTCGCTAGGCTGGCAAAACCATCACAGAGGAGCTCAAGCTTTGATTGCAAGTGACAGGCAGGGAGAGAGAGAAAAATCCAATCCTACTTTCTCTGCAGCAGTAGTCCTGACATGGCATGCCAACCTCTCTTCACTGTCTCGTTTTCTTTTCAGGTCGCTGAACAACTCATTAATCCATTTGGAGAAGATGATGATGATTTTGAAACTAACTGGTGCATCGATAGAAATTTACAGGTTGCTGGTGCTATTTCTATTTCCAGCTTTACTCTACCATGGGTTATCATTACATTTAATACTATGTCTTATATTGAGGAGCAAACTAGGGCAACAAGTGTCAGCAAAACAAATTCTATCCCTGAAGCAGTACCTCTGGCTGTGATCCCCAGAGTTTGTTTTCACAAGCTAATTCATCTTGATTTTGGTATTTGGCATTTAAAATGCCTGACTAAACATGCAAACAGCTGACCTTAAATTATAAGATCACTTTATGCCTGGAAAAACACGTAATGTAGGTCAATCCTCCAAAATCCAAAAGCCATTCCCACATACATAAGAACACATTTTGCTAATCTGAAGGTTTTGAGATTAAAATACTGCATGTGAAACTTCCTTTAAAAACAAAGGCAGTAAAAATACTAAAAAGACCAAGCAAGGTCCTGAACTAATAAGCAGGGCCAGTACCATGATTCATGTTCTGCTGCTGGACCCACGGCAGTATCTGTGGTCAGCACAAGAGCCATTGTCCTCAGTGGCAGGGGTGTGAGATGACACGGGTACAGATTTATTGCAGTTACCCCTGGTTCACAAATACACTTTGTCTGTTGAGCGTGAAGGAGCTCACAGACATGAGGAGGTCCCACTGCACCTGCTGCTTCCCTTGCATAGAGCCAAACATAGGGCTGGCTGAGCTGCTGTTGGACTCCACTTCTGCTGGGGACCACTGAAACAGCAAAGCAGAGCTCAGGAGTCAGGGGGAGCAAGGGCAAGCCAAGCAAACCACCAAATTAAGCAAAGCAGGAAATGCAGGTGCATGCAGGAGTGGGAAAGGACTTCACACTGACAAAGATGCTCTCTGGCTTAGCACCACTTCAGGGTATTCTTGCTACTGTGCCATAGAGCCCATTGGGTAAAATATATAAGGCAGCCCTGGAATAGGATGTTCACATGCTTGATTCAGAACGTCTTAAAATGGCAATGAAGCCTATTAGAAAGATTCTCGACCTCTGGACATTTTAAGGAGCACTAATACTACTACTACTAATACTTTACACAGATTTTCCATAGCACATGAAGGATCACATTTGACTACATTATAGGTGTGGGAAGGGCTTCAATCTGACACAAATATCTCTGCAGGACAGAAGACTCAAGTTACAATAAAATTTATGCTTTCATGAGTATAGGCAGATATAAGGGATTTGTTTTGTAATACTGAGTCTCTTCCTCATGCCCAGGCCATCATACATAGCTTATGCTAAAGGGTTTCTGAAAGAAATGTGACCCAGGGAGTATAAAGCAGATTATTTCATATACTGCACTATGTTGAAAGTGATACGATTTATACAAAAAAAAATCTAAGGTCTCACTTCTGGCGGTGGATGAGATGCACATGAACTTGCCAAGGATGGAGAAAGATATTTACTGGAATGATACCTCTGCCCGGCCACCCTACACAAAAGCAGCTGCTGATTACTGTATTCCTTCCTTTCTTGGATCGACCATTGAAATGGGGTGAGTGGCAGAAGGGCCCCTGCTGCCATCAGAACAACCACCAGCCTGACAGCCCACGCTGACTGGAGGACAGGCAGTGCAGGGATGCAGGCTCTGACCATGCTGCGAGCGGGGAAAGTGGAAATGGGAAAAGACATCAGGAGGGAGTGGACAGGCTGGTGTTGGCGGGATGATGTCTCCAGTGGTCCATGTGTTCATACAAATTGTGCATGCATATCTTACATTGTATCATTAATAAATAGAGCATGTTTGCAGGGAGGGTTTGTTCATAGTCTCTGAGCACAAGATGGCACCTGAAGACAGTGACTGACTTTTCTTAATAATATTTTGTTTACTATAGCTTCTTCATACATCCCCAATTAGCAAAATAGCTATTCCTTTGTTCATTTAGTTAGCAGATGGCAGCTAAAATCGGTCCAGATTTTGTGAAGGTCAACAAGAAATCATCTTAAATGTTGTAAGACTTTTCTTTGACTAATAATCTAGGCATGGAAGCTGGAATGGTCAGATTTTGTGAAGGTAAGAATGGGATTTATCTGCAGAGATTAACAAAGAACGATGGTTACAAAGAAATATAGAGGGTATAAGATTGCCCCCTGTTGTTGGGATCTATATGAGATATCAGGGGTAGGCCAGTTAATGTAGAAGCTGTTAGTTTAAACACTTGTGACATACTGTAATATAGAAAGGTCAGTAAATGCAAAAACCATCATGCCTGAAAAAACACCAGGCAAGTAGATGTTCTCTGATGTTCTCATCTGAAAATGTTTTTTAAAACTCTATAGCAATCATTTTTTAACTTTAAAAATTATCTCAAGATGTTTACAATTTTTCCATCATTTCCGACCTTTATCAAAATAAAATGTGCTTAATTTTTTTTTAATTTGGCCTCAAAATTGTTGTTTTCTCATTTTTGTTCCTCTTATTTTTTCATTTTTACCTGCATTCTACTACAAAGGACAATGGTTTATATGAGTTTCTTTTATCACACAAAGCCTTTTCAGAAGTTACTTCCTTATGAAAAAACTATGAAATGGCAAAAAGAAAAGTGAAAAAGAAAGTTAAAAAAAAAAAACCTCATAGAATGTAATTTATTTTATGGTAATTGCTAGGGGAAAAGGTGGCAAAGAAGAAACATCATTAAGTCTGCAAACAATTTTTTTAATAAGAAGCACTTCACACAAAAAAAATTAAGAAAGGAGTGAATGAAAAATACCTCCCTGATAGTTCCTGTGGAATGCAAACAGCTCTGATGTGTTGACTTTTTAATTAATTATTTTCTTATCTGAACTGTTTCTGTTCATATTTCTAAAAAATGGATAGTTCTTATGCAGACTTCAAAAACAAACTCTAAAAATTGTTCCAAGTCCAAAGCAAATATATAAAAGTTGAGCCCAAATCCAAAGTCTTCTCCAGTCACCTCAAGCTAATATCTGGAACAGATTGCACAAAGAGGTGGTAGATGTCCCATTCCTGGAAGCATTCCAGGTCAGGTTGGATGGGGCAATGAGCAACCTGATCTAGTTGAAGGTGTTCCTGCTTATTGCAGGGAGGTTGGCTAGAATGCCTCTAAAGGTCCCTTCTAACGCAAACTATTCTGTGATCTTCATAAATGCTGGATAAAGTTCCTCTGCCTCTTCAGCTTAGTGTGGCCTGCTTGTCCTCCTTGTCTCAGACTTGGCCCAAGCCCCTCTGCCATTCTTGCCCTTTGGATGGCAACTGGGCCAGTCTGGCTTGTGTTCTGGGCTGCACTGAGTCAGTGATGTGTACTGAACTGACTGGCACGTGCAGCAATTGTTGTTCTCATTAATCACCGAGGCTGTGCAGGAGAAGAGTACCGGGTACAGGTGAGGCCTTCAGACACACTGGCACTCCCCAGAAGTAAGAGAGATTTGGCCATCTGAGTAATTTTGACATTTTTTGAAACTGTTGTCCTCTGTTTCCAGCAGTAGCTCTTTCACTGTTGTTATTTTTGCCTGAAAGATTTTCCTGAAAAAGTCACTACAGCATCAAGCAGGACTTCTTTCTCCCCTTTCCCTCACCCTAAGCATAAGCCTAACCATGTGGAGCTGCCTCAGAAGGATGCAGCACAAATAAGAAATGGTGCCAGATGCCTGGCTGGATGCCCTCCCACCCTGGTCCTCAGGAGAGGAGACACCTGGATGTGGAGAGTTCTCTGTGTGATCTGGTTGATTCAAAGGCACAGACTTTATTTCCTGGCACCCTCATCTTTTTCGTCTTCTTTAGGGACACACTGGGGCCTTGGTTCCTATATCTTGGTTCCTGTGTCCAAGATAGTGGGATATATGTGCACAGAGACTTAATGCTTCTTATATGTGACACACTACTTGACTTTATTTGGCAGGCTGGCTGATACTGAATTCCTCTATGGGGAAGAGTGGCCATGGGAAGAGGAGAAACACCAGAGACAATATTCAGTCCTGAGAAGAGTCAAGAGATTTCTCAGCGTCCATGAGGCTCCTCCATACCCAACTCACCGGCGCTACAGTCGGCAGACAAGTGAGAACTCAGTGTTTTTCCCAGCAGATGAAAAGGGGCACATCAGACGGCTGCAGGAAATGCACACGAGAGGGAGGCACTCTACCTCGAGCTTCAAGAAGAAACACGAAGGAGTTAACAGAAGTACCAGACTTCAGGGTAGCCGAGATCTAGGACCCATAACTGAAACCTCCAGGAATGAGGCACAGTTTGGAGACAGCGACACATCATCCGAGACACACAAGCCAGTTCCTGAGGTCATCATCTCTGAAGCCAAGGAGATTGCACCTGATGTGCTGGACAAACCAGATCTGCCAACGGAGCGCTCTGCAAGCGTGCCAGAAGAGAAGCTCCAAAGGATCCTAGCTGAGGCAAATGTGGCTCTTCTGAACCAACCCTTTTTTCCCCCAGAAATGACTCCATACCTCTCAAGTTCGGAGGTGCATCAGTCACTTCCTAGTGTCATAGGGGAGCCCAAACATGAGCCCCATGTTAGTAACATAGCTGGTCTCATAACAGATCATGAGAGAAACCTTCAGCGATGGAGTTTACCAAGCTTCCATAGTCCTAGTACAGCACCAAATGCTGATGCTGCACCACCTTTAACAGATTCTGGGACAACTGCACAACAAAGGACATCCAGTGATGGAAAAAATGTTACTTCTGCTTCAGCTTCTGCTCCACAGACATTTGAGATGCAGGATTTATGGGAAAACCTGGACAGTAAAGAAACAGCCATAGTAGAATTTTCTAATGAGGAAAGCGAAAGAAAACTTTGATCATTCTTCCTCTAAGTTTGACTGAACTTCTTGTCTTCTCTTGAACATGGTTCCCACACAGATTTGCTGAAAGTGCAGACGGGCAGACTCGATACTCTGAGAAGTTCTGAGCAAGATCCAAGAGGATCTTGGATTTGGGATTTGGGCACCTAAATAGGAGGCATTGTGGTGACATACTTTAAGCCACTTGGTTGGTGGCTTGAAGCCTGTGACCCTGTGGGAAAAGCATTTACAGGGAGAACTGGAAGCCTCAGGAGTGGATGTAAATCAGCTAGTGTACATGGCAGCGAGCTGTATAGGCCCAACTAGAGGAAACACTCAGGCCATCAGAAGAGCGGGGATGGTTCTGTCCATTTTGGATCCACACTGAACACTGCTGCCTTTGTCTGCTCCATCAGGTTAAGCTCCATGACATCCTTGTAACAGCCACCAACAGCTTTGGTTTCTATTCAAGTGGCTCAAAGGCGAGGTGTGGGCTCAATTCCCTTTCCAGCCTGGAAAGATTCAGCCCACCAACTCCCACTGCCTGGAGGAACACTTGAAAAATCAGGCTCCTCATTTGTGTAGGACAATATCTTGCCCCATTCTTGATGGAGCTATGCCACTATAGAGTAGAAAAATGAAAGGAATAAATGTTTAACTTCATTAAGTAAAATTGAAGAGGCAGAATTACTGATAAGCTGGGCATAGGAGATCTGAGCCTTGGCAGACATATGTGGTATATCCAGTGACAGGTTATCGTAAAATGAGGCTCCCAGGTGGCCTCCCTAGTGATGACAGGGATGCAGCACTCTCTCAAGAGGTGATGGAGCTGCAGGGGCAACTGAGTTTAGGGCTCCATTCTTTCTGAGATCCTCAGCTGAAAGTGCACAGGCAGCAATCATCCCAGGCAGGCAACAAAGGGGCTCATGACTGCTAGCAAAATTGTTCTCCACTTCCTTCCCCTCTCCCTTATTCCCATGCTTCCCAGATGTACCACACACATTCTTAATTAACCCACACATGAGTCAGCATTAGGTGGCTCCTGCTACTCCAGGGGTGACCAAGCCACCTCCCTAAACCTCCTGGTAGTGACCTGGCCCTTCAGCTGTCACTCCTGCAAGATGCCTCAAAGCAAGCCAGGAAAGCAGTGACAGCTCCTTGGTTTTAGCTCTCACCCACGTTTACAAAAGTGCAATCTGGAGCATTTTGACAGCATTCTGCCACAAGTATCAAGTAGGTGGCCTCCCCAGACAAGGGAGAGACCAGAAAACTCAAGGACTGTAAAGAACAGAGAGAGGGGGAGACAAAAAATTATGGGTCCGCAACAGCCAGGAAAAGAAGTATGGACTGTGTGGACAGCAGGTCCACCCAGCTCTTTTGCCCAGAAGGTTGTACTTCAGAAAACAAACCAGCCTCTCTGCCAGGGTAACTGGTAACACCAGTGGCTCCCAGGAGAGTTTAGAACTCCCTGAAGCTGGGAAGGGAATGAACAGACCTGCCTGGTCCTGTTCTTATGGCCAACAACTTAGGTGAGGAGCCCTTCTAGCAGGCTGCCACATACAGCAGAACTCTGCTATCTCATCTGGGTAGGCTTTGAACAAAAATCAACCACTCTCCCCACTTCTTCCAGCTTTATTTCAATCTGGGAATTGGCTCCTGCTGGTGTATATTAGGCATGGTCTGAGCAGAGCCACCCTTTCAAATCCTCCAAAGACACTAGAAAAGAACACATGTGTTCCCATCAGTTTAGGAAGCAGAGGACACTTGGCCCAAGGAAGAGCTATTTAAACTTAAATTATGTGAATTCCAGATATGAAGAAAAGCAAGCACAGATTTGCCAGGCACCTATGGAAGGACTTCTTCACACCATGAGATGAGGTGACACTGATGTCTGACAGCAGCTTAGTGAAATTTGATCACAGTTTGGAGTCAGACGTTCTGGTGCAACGTCACCCTTGACACCCCACAAGACTTCAAGCTATTTAAGTCACTGTGTTCAGGTTTGACCAACAAAAAGAGCAACTATGAAGTGAAATTAAATTGAATAAATAGCCTAGCAGTCTGATTTTCTGAATGGCCCTTACTAGGCAATACCCACCTTCTGAAAGCATTCCCTCTTTCCTCCCAGTTTCCTCTTTCTTCTTGTAGCTGAAGCTATACTGTTAAATTCAATATTTTCTCAAATTAATTGCATCTGCAATTATCAAGGAACTTAATTTACCAATGAGCTTAAATAAATGGCAAATTTTAAGTATAAACAATACATTTTAAGGATACACAGACAGCTCCAGTCACACAGCCAGAAACAAAGTAAAAATAACTGCTGCTTTCCTCTGAAGCACTTTGGTAAAGTCAGGAGAGCAACACAAGTTTCTGTGGAGTTTGGCCATACTCTTCCCAGCCATGCATGTATAGGAAGGATTTTCAGCACTTGTGAAGGAAGTCTAGCCCATTATCTAGCTCTCTCCTCACAGTACATAAGCTTGAGGAGCTGTGCTTCACACTGTAAGGGAATTTAAGCCAGAAATCAGAGATGATTCTCAAGTATCCACCACAAATCTGCAGTGAGAGTCCAGTCCCACCATATCTCCTCACTCTAATCCTTCACACAGCTTCTACCAGGGCTTAAGGTATTGGACCAAAGTGCTCTTCATCCCCAACCCAGACATCAGCTTGTTTCACCCCAGCACTGCTAAGTCTGAAAAAGCCTTCCCAGCTTCTCATCATCCAGCTCTGCTCATCTTCCCAGCCTAGCCACTGCCTAGGATGCACACTGCTGCTTTCCACCAGGACATTATACATCTGATCAGCAATGACTCTGATACCTCTCCCACTCACTCTGCCAGCACTCCCTGGCCCTGCAACTGTATGCATTATTTGATGGAGGCCAAGGGTGGCCACACAGCAGCCATTAGGCAGATAAGGGCTTCACATAAGTGCCACAGAGGTCTATTAGACATGCAGGTGTGTGCTAAATTAGGAATCACAGCTCTGAAGTCACACAATGCAATCTGCAAAACACAACCAGCATTTCACACAGTGGGCCTGCTCCAGGTTAGCTATAGTATTCCATTCATTGCTTGTGAAGAAGCTAGTGCTGGGATGAGTTACCACAAACATTTTCTCTTCTCATTTAGTCTGTTATCTCACTTTTGTAAACATCTGTGGACTCTGATTTGTATTAAATTATCTTTTGGGGTTACATGCTCTCTTAGGCACTTCTCTCGGTAAACATTTGCCTTAGCATGGTAAACAGGCTATTTTAACGAACCCAGCAATCTACAACTCATGTTCACAGGTAAAGCAATGTTGAATTATTGCATGAATAAAGGCACTTTGAGAAACCTCGCCGTCTCGGTTGTATTGAACTCTCAAGCAGCACTTCTGGCAAGGGTTTGACCTATTGTGCAAATCAACCTGATGTCTACCAAGAACAGCAAGACTGGCTTACAGAAGCTGACAAAGCTGGAAAAGGATAGAACAGGGCCAGGATAGACAAGTAGGTCAGCACAGCAGTTTGTTCCCATCAAATGGTGTTAATCTTGAGCAGGATCAGATACATCAGAACAAAGAGAGGGCTAGTCCCTCTACATGCTGCTGGACTTTCCACCTGTTTCTAGGGTGTGTTCACACTCTGCGCTGGAATTCATAGAGCCAAGATGGTGGTGCTGGGACTGACTGCCTGAGGGGACATGTCCCAATACTCTTGAAATCTTCTGTCAAAAATAACAGATCTCTGACTGCAAGCTCATATTTGAGGAATATATACACATTTTATAAATAATGAAAATGTACCAGAGTGTTAAGTCTGCTGCATAGTAAAGAAAAAAAAATACCCTGCTGCTGTTAAAGGAGGGATAGGGCTTTGGAGATGTTTGTTTGTCTTGGTTCATGACCAAACAAATGACATTTTCTAGACAAATAAGTTAGCTCATGGTCAATCCATTCTTCAAGAGTGACATGGACAAAGGGGAATCCAGGCAAGATTGGCCTGAAATGCACAGTAACTTCACACAGCTCAATCTTGTCTGCAGAAAGAGACAGCTGGCAGCAGAGACTCCTCTGCTAGAGGCTGATGGCCTGGACGCCAAATATGTAACACAATGTGGCTGCAAATAGAGAGTCATGAAAACAGGCCCTGGAGAGAGGGAGTATTTCATACTGGAAGGCAAGATCAGTGTTTCAGAGGTACATACAGGCAAGCCATCTTGCTTTAGTAATACTTATTGAGTCTTACAACTGAAGCCTTAAAATCTAAGGGGCTGTGATCGTGGTACTGCCAAGGCCAGCAATGGACGTTGCCTTTGTTCTGGGCCAGGCACACCCCGACACATGGCAGCAGCAAGTCCCTGCGAGCCACCAACCCCTGTCCCAGCGATGCCACCATGGGGGCAGTCTCCATCTCCCTATGGCTCTGCCCTGCTGGGGAGGTGCCCAGTGTGCAGGGCTGGTACTGCTGACATATTTTGGCTTTCGGAAGATACAAGCAGCCCCAACACACCAACATATCACACTTCTTCCCTGCAGGACACAGAGCAACCTGAATTTTCAATTGTTGTTCCACCCTCAACTCCTCTTTCTCTCCAGCATTGGAACCACTGTAAGAAAACATAAAATTTAATTGAAATAGCACAAGAACAAAGCAGGATTTGTTTGGTTAAGTTTTATTCATGTGTACAGGGGAAGTATCAGCTTTAGAAATCCAAACAAATATTTCAATGGGTATAATTTAGATTAATCTTCTTTTGCCAAATCAGTCCAGCAACCTGTGGCTGTTTAGTCTGAAAGTGCTGCCACTGCTGACAACAAGTGGCTGAGCAAGGAGCAGAAGATGTCTGGTGCTGGTGCATTGGTCCCATAACTTCTCTGAGGTGGGGGAACACTGTGGGATCCCTTTGCATGGACTGCAGTCTGGGTTTGCAATGTGAATAGATGCTGCTCCAGCTGCTCACACCACCAAGGGGCAGAGGTGTCAGGTGCTAAGAGCAGCAGACATCAAAGGCCAAGACCCAAAAGATGAGAAGTAACAAGGGATAATGAACCCAAGGGAAAAAGCAGGTTTGAGTGATGTAGCAGGAAATTGTGCAAGAAACAGTCATCAAAATTAGTGGCCACACAGGCATCAGTCAAATTCCCTTTTATATAAGCTGGTTGAAGTAAGCTAATTTAAAGAGAATTTCCATGGCACTGAGGAAACAAAGTTGAACAAAACCCAAACCATGGAAAATAATGAGGAAAATGAAAGCTGTAGAAAATGAGGTGGAAACTAGCACACAAAGAGAATAAAAGGATAGCCAGACAAAGCAGGACTGGGATTAGTTTTCCCCACTCATAACTGTTATCTTGTCAGCCTGGCACAGTTCAGCATTTTTATTCTTCCTGATCTTTTGCAAATCTGAATGCTGAGCTGTTCTGCTGCTTTATCCTGAGAGCTGCAGTGTCCATCAGTTACTCAGGAAAGATTGTTTCTCCATTGTAAACATCTAGATATTGAACCAAACTATATCACCTGGGACAAGGATCACTGTGAAGTCCTTAAAACCTGGAGGGGGACAACACAATGTGCATTTAGGTCCAGAGTTTCAGTAAAAGCCCTTCTTCACACGTGTGTTGAAGATCATTACATTAACATTTGAGTTAGGGCAGAATAAATGCTATTATGGCTCAGTAGTAATCCTTCCTGTGAACAGCTTTTGCAAATCCCACTCTGTCATTCCCACGGTCAAAAATGCAGTAAAATGCAGACATGAAGACATCTCCTAAAATCCAGAGGGAGCCAGTGCGAGTGGGGATGTCGAGAGACTGAAAGCCGCTCATGCAGAAGGTTTGGTCATCAATAGACTCCTGGAAGGGAAAGCATGTGTCCCTGCATTAGCCTGCTCCAGCCCAGCTCAGGGAGTGGGGAACAGGGAGGGGGAAGCTGTGGATACACACCTTTATGATGTATTGCTCTGCTGTCAGCTTGTACTCGTGGTGTCCGATCGTGAAGCTTATGTGAGGCAAGCTCGACAGTCTTCTGCAATCTACAAGAAACTGTATGCGATGCACAGACTGAGAAGGGATTGCCTGGTCTTTTTTTAAGTATTGCCCTTTGAATTCAAGGCTTTTGGAGCAGGTAATAGTGAATTTACCACAGAGAAACAGCATCAGACTGACTTGTAGCCCAACACTGCCCTCCGGCTTTGCAGTTCCCATACTTGGTCAAACCAGCCCAGCAGCCCAGACCACTGCACCAAAGCCCCTGGGGACCCAGGGCTGATGAAAATCCTTCCAAGTCCCAAAAGGAAGGAGGTGAAAGGGGACTCTGATATCCTCTCTGTGCAACTCAAAGCCAAAACCGAGTGTGTGAGGCCCAGTGAGCCTACATTAGCAAGGTCTGCTGAGCAAGGTCTGCTGAGCTCTCCAGCACTCTGGCCTTGACTGGGTAGAGGGAGCTGCTCCAGCCACAGAGGGAGCACCCTACGGCTGCAGTTCACCCCAGGTCCTCCCATAATACCATCACTTTAGGGGGGAAAAATAGTTAGTGAGGAATACAGCACTTTATACTTATACTTTGCCCTTGAGTGGGATTTAAAGAGCAGGACTAAACTCTGGCATGGTCATTAATTTCCATAAATAATACATTCACTTACAGTAAAAGAGAAGATCATTTCCTGGCCTTTCTAGTTATTTCATGAAACAACTGGTGTGTTAAATGGCACTGCAGAATGCTCCAAGTCCCAGAGGGATCTTTGCTGTAAACTGTAGTGTTTAAAGTCATTGTTTTAGAGGCTTCCTAGAAGGAAGAATCTGCTTTTTACTGTTTTTCAATCTGTTTTATGAAAACATAACCCTACATCTTGTGTGCACTTACCAGCTGTCAAACAACAAAATAAATCATGGGATACAGAGGACAAGGGGGAAAAAAGCCAGTAAAACAATTTGTAGGATACAAGAAGTGAGATATAATTCTTTTACATAGCTAGTACAGAATAGTACATCCAGAACAAATCAACCCTTCCTGGAAAGAGATAAAAGTTCTGGTAAAATCATGAATGGATACACTCACTTTTACTGGGATAAATCTGAGTCAATATGCTCAGTCTGTCTGTGATTGCTAAAAAACAGTCATAGAAAGTCTTATTTTCAGGATGGTTTTTTGTGGAATCTGAGATGCTGGCTCAGTGTTCTTACATCTGCACTGGTGTATATGAACTTATGCTGCAATGACCTGTTCCTTATTTATATCAGGCTAGTATAAGTACACTAGAAATACATATTTTATCTATGTTAATTAGCATGAACCATTATAAAATCAACTTGTTATCAAAGAATACTCTTTGACTTATATCCAAAAATTTGAACAAAATCAAAATTAAAGGTTTGAGAAAGAATCAGGAGCCTCAGGAGTTACACAGATGCCACTCCAAGTTCTTCTCTTACAAAAGAAGGTGGATTAAGAGTGTACATTTGTCTTTGCCCATTGTCCAGTGCACTGGTCACTTGTAATACTCTTAATTTTCTTCCAATAGCAATTTTGGGTCAGGATGAAGACAAATTGAGATTAGCTCAGTTGGTAAGAACATAGTGCTAATAGCACCAAGGTCATGGGTTTGATCCCTGTATGGGCCATTCACTTGAGAGCTGGACTTGATGATCCATGTGGGTCCCTTCCAACTCAGAATACTCCGAAATGCAAAGTTAACAAAAGCTGCAGCTTTACTTGGGCACTGGAGCTGTGGCAACGTGCTAGTGACCTGTGGGAGTCAGCCAAGGGCCAGCAATAAGGCACAGTAGAAGTAAGCTGCTCTTTCTGTGGAGGCAGGGACAGGAAGGAGTGATGAGGAGCATCAGCAAAGGTGATGCAGGAGACAGCAGCAGGGAAGAAAGAAAAACCAGCAAGGGGTCAGAGGAATAAGGTTCAGGAGGAAGAATAAGAGACAGCAAACCTTGTCCTGTACCCTGTGACTCATCTGCCAGGAGCCAGCGTTGTGAGTGACACTGATGTGCATCCCTTCCAGGAGCTCTGGCACGACACCAACTGCTCCTCTGCAAGCTGACAGTGAGAGGTCCTGTCAGTGAAGCCACTGTGGGGCTGTCATTAAAATACCTTTCCCTTTCCATTTGATGCTGACATAGCTGGCCATCAGCACCAAATGCCTCCTGGCTTGGGGGAGCCAACAACTCTAGCTGGGGACCTTGAAAATTCTCTGATTTCCAGAAGAAAATTATCTCTCATGCAGAGTACAGACCGACTCCTCAAACAGATGTCCCCATTATTTCCTTACATGGCAGTATAGGAGAGGAGGTGAATATTTGGGAGGAGGACTGGGGCAAGGCAGACAGGTCTGAGCCTGGCTCAGAGTTCAGTGATGTGCTGGAAACAAGGCTTTTGCCAGCACCTGTCTAGGCAATTATTTTGGTTATTTTCCCACCCTGTAAGCTCTTTGCCTCAACTACCAGTTTCTGTTCCTCTCTAGCTGTTTCCTGGCGGTAGAGCCTTTACCTCTCCGATATTTGATGGACTGGCCCCAATATACTCCTGTAACCGCCTGATTTGTGAAGAGGGGCCGGTGATAAGGGAAGTGCCCGAGTCAACGATGGCTTCGCAGCCATGGGAGCAAAACGCCACCCGGCCCTGAATCTTGATACTGCAAGTGAAAAACAAAGCATCTTTAAGCACATGGCATATACACTGAGACAGAAACACCATATTATTGCTAGCTAAAGTACCAGAGTGCACACTGAAGTTAACCCCAGACAACAAGTGACAGGACTAGAAGAAATGGCCTCAAGCTGCACCAGGGTAGGTTTAGATTGGATACTAGGAAAAATGTCTTCACAGAAAGGGTTGCAAAGCATTGGAACAGGCTGCCCAGGGAAGTGGTAGAGTCACCATCCTTGGAAGTGTTCAACAGATGTGTGGATGTGGCAGTTGAGGACATGGTCTAGTGGTGCACATGGTGGTGTTGCTGAGTTGACAGTCAAACTCAATTATCCTAGAGATCTTTTCCAACCCTAATGATTCTGTGATTCTATGATTAAAACTAGCTGCCAAGCTTTGCTAAAGACAACCATGACTGTGGACGCACTTTTCTCTCTTGGGACTCCTTCCGCCCTAATCATTTGCTGCCTGCTGATGAATTTGTCCTCCCACAGGTATGTGTTCTCATCAATTTAAGCAGTGTGCCAGATGCAGAACAAAGAAACACTGACTACTTTGACCAAAGTTAGCAGGAAAGATGAGAGGAGGACCCAGAGCTGGATTCAGTTCCAGTGCCTTAACCTCTTAACTGAGCAGTCCACCAAGACTCAGCTGAACCACCGGTGTATCATACCAAAACATACTAGCATGCTCTCCCAAAAACCAGTTACCCACGTCACAGCAGACTTAGAGAACTAACACACCCCCATCTCATCCTGGCAAGCCTCTCTTTCAGAGGCACAAGGGTAAAACACTGCAGCTGAGTCCTCCTGCACCTGTATCACCAGGTGTTTCTGTCTCTGGGGGTTTAGCTAGGGAGGTGAATTCCACCAGATTTTTTTATACATACACACATACATACACACATACTTGTTCATGTGTATTTGCCAGTAGCTTTTCTCAGTGACTGGGACCCAGTGGATCGAACCTTTGTAGAGGGAATGATCTATCCCCCCCAGAATCAACTCGCCACCATTCTCGATGTCATCTCCTCTGAAAGCAGAAAACAGGTTAACACAGACATGAGAATGTGCCAGCATGCACCAATGAGACTACACTTACAAAGCAAAAGACAAATCACAGCCTTTTCTAAATTCAGCTATGGATAGCTGAACAGGATTATTCCTAAATTATCACTGCATAAATCCCAACTCCAAGCAACCTCTGAGAAGATTTCCTGTAGGCACAAAGGTAGGCATCAGGAGCAGGCTGACCAAGTTGCTACTCTCAGCTCAGAATGGACACTAGAGAAATTGGTGGAGTTGCAGCTAGGTCCAGATTAGGGAACAATATTTTTCTGAAATGTAGCTATTTGGGTGTAGCACAGCATTTCTGTTCATCTGCAGGGGTCAGAGGGAAACCTCTGGCAATAGACATGGCAAGTCTGAGCTGGGAGCTCTTCTTTTCTGTATGACCAGCTCCAATAAGAATACATATCTGTTCAAAAAGTCATGGTCCTTCCCATAACATTTTTTCTATTCATGCCATAATTTCCTGTGTCAAATTTTTAAAACCACAAACAAACAAACAAACAAATAAAAAACAACAACAACAAAAAACACCATTAATTTAATAAATGGGTGAAATTGCTTTCTAGAGTTGTAGCTTTTTACAGATGCAGAGTTGTTTCTATCAACAATTAAAATAGATTTATGTCTTTTTTGGCAGTGTCATTTTAAAGACCAACCTTTTCAGATAGAAAGAAAAGACTGGCTCCTCTACCAGTTGCTGTTTCATGATGCTGTCGAACACAGGCAGAGCATTGCCCACTGCTAAGGAGGGGTAGCCTAAGCCCAGTACACCATCAAATTGGGCAAGGACAAAAGTTGTTCCTGGCTCAAACACCGACTCGCCAAAGTCCTGTCCCTTGATGGAAATGTTACTTATCTGTTTGGTAACAACAAACAAACAAACAACAACCACAATTGAAAGTAATGACATCACCAATAACAAGAAATTAGCCACATTACAGATTCATATTAATGGATTCATTCAGTTTATAAAGCCTGGATATCTTTGGGTGATTTGCATCAATAAAGCAGGTGTCCATTTGGCAGGTAGGCTGCACCAATTCCTTAGAATGCCTTAATTATGTGGCTGCTTGTTCATAAACCCAGAACAGGATCCAAGACAAGCAGAAATGAAAAACAAAATCTGAGACATTTGTGTTGGTAGCCCAAAACTGGAGCAGCACCCACACCTCTCAGCACCCAGCTTGGTGAGACCTCACCCTGCCTTTGCCTAAACCAGGCAAGGTTTTCCAGGGCAAGGCCAGTATCTGAAATGCTCTGGGAACAGTTGCTGTGGAGGCTGACAGTCCTTTTAGGTGGACCCTCACCTGCAGCGTGTCTTTGCCAGCAATGCCCAGAAGCTGTCCCGAGCCGTACTGCAGGGAGAAGGCTTCCCCTCCGTGCTCATATGACTCTGACTTGAAGGACTTAAATTTCTGATGCACCCCTGCACAAAAAAGTGACATCTCTGCACTGAGGGGAGGCCCTGGCAATGCACTCACTCCCCAGTGCAGAACCAGATGAGATGGAGGAGAGCCAGATTTTTGCTTCTCTCATGAGAACAGTGTTGAAGAGGTACTGTAGGCACCTCAGTTCCCCTGCAGGCACCCCAGTTCTTCTGTACTTGAGAGGTTATTTTTCATTTTAAAGACAAATTAGAACAAAAATGGCCATTTCCACCACTGTTGGTAGCTCTCCCAGGTCAATTTTCATGCCTTTTACCTCATGGTGCAGAGGGACTCTTGGCAGCTGCAGCTGGTGCCTGCCCTGGCTGTGGGGTGACAGGAGGGGCAGAGGGAGAGGAGAGGAGAGGAGAGGAGAGGAGA
>VZRZ01007209.1:256884-278282 GCA_013398175.1 Climacteris rufus | reverse complement strand
AAATGAAAGGAAAGGAAAGGAAAGGAAAGGAAAGGAAAGGAAAGGAAAGGAAAGGAAAGGAAAGGAAAGGAAAGGAAAGGAAAGGAAAGGAAAGGTCCAAATCCTCCCCTTCCTGATCCCAGCTCCCATTCCAGCTGCTGCAGGCGAGCTTCTTGGGAAAGGAGAAATGGCCAAGGTCTCTGAACCCAAGACAAGGGAAGCATAAGGGAGGACAGCATTTCTTACTGCAGGCCTCGCTGATGCAGTAAGAGGAAGGGACCCAGAAGTTGGAGGAGCCGGTGTCAAACACGACGGTGAACCTCTGGGGCGGCGTCCCCACGCTCACCACTCCGTAGTACTGGGCCTGTGGGAGGAAGAGCCCGTCAGCCCCACCGTGCCTGCGCTTGGCTGCTCCTGAGGAAGGGGCGCGCGTGGGAGCGTCACACGGTGCTCTCGCAGGGGGTTCTGTGCAACTTCCTTTCCATGCAAACGCACACCGCACAGGAGGGTGCCTGGTGCCACGGGTGGCTTCAGGCAGCAGGTTTCATGCCAGCCGAATGTACAGCGGTGTGGCATTTTTAAAGCCTTGTAAGCAAACATTCAGTTGGGTTCCCTGTGGAGTCAACAAACCCTCTTGCATTGGCTTCAGAGGTGGCAAGGTCATCCCCAAGATGAAACTCTCACATGACCACACAGTGTTTCAGGCTGTCTTTCAGGCTGATGTCAGTGTTTCAGTGTTGCAAAGTCAGCATGACCAGCCTCTGCCAGCTTCAGAGGGCTCCGGCCGGTGGCACAAACATTGTCATATGTGGCTGCCTTCTTTCCTTTGTAACCTGCAGCTATTATAGCAAGTCAAAAAGTATTGTGTTGCACAAACTGTTTGTGACATACTGAACAAAGTTCACCCACTGGATGAAGAAACCAGTGACCATCCCTGGATACCAGTTCAGAGTGAGATAATCTGTGAACACATGAATGCTGGAGTGAAGTGCTTATCCACATCCCGTGTACAAGTGTCTAAGTGCTCCTATCTGGCTCTGGAAGAGCACTTCAGCATTAAGAGACCTATTTTTAGGAGGAGGCATTTCTGGAATTCAACTGCAGATAGAAAAACAATAGCTGGTGCCAAACTTGTGCAGCAATACAAGTATTTGAATATGTACCCTCAAGTGCACACTTGTTAATTAATACACTGAAGTTTCTGACCCCAGAATTTACAGTCTGAATGGGGTAATCTTGGAAAGGCAAGCAAGCGTGCCATTTAAGAGAATATCCAGCTATACAGTTCATTTTATTCCTTCCTGTATTAAACCTAAGGGATGTTCATTATTTAAAAAACAAAACACTCATACAGTCAGAGAACCCACAGATACACTGCAATAAAACTGTTCCTGGTGCTACCTGAATATGTTGGGGAAGTGGGTTTTGCTTGGTCTTGTTGAGATTTATTCTCCTTTGAGATTTATTCTCCTTTGAAAGCCTGCTTTAAAGCAGGCTGAAATGTTTCAGTGTCCTTTGTTCTTCTTCACATACTTATTTCTCTATGGCCCTCAAGTGTCAGTAAGTTCTTGCTGAATGAATTTGGCCTTTCTTCAATTCCGTTCCCTCATCAGATGAAGACTTCACAACATTTCTGCAGCTTAGTTTTCCTTTAGGTAAGCATAGCAGAAGAACCAAATAAAACAGAAAACAGAGACCATCCAAATGGACAAAATGCTAAAACCAGGAAAGACAGCTTATAAAATGGTTGACCTGCTGACTTGCCTTTCTAAGATCCAGTGAAACTAATATTTTTCCTTTTTTCAGTTTAGATGGTAAATTCACGCAGGTCAGTCTCCAATATTTAATACACATTAAACTCCAGAGATAAAAGCAAGAAAACAAGAAACTCTACTTAGGTCTTTGTTATCATTGATTTATGACTCCACCTGATCAAATAAATGAGATTTGGAGGATTTTTTTTTAACATGCAAGCATACAAGTTTCTGGTGAATAGAATGTGGCTAAATGAAGTAATCAGATTCTGCTATGAAAAACCCTGTAGTTTGCCAAGACTGATACAGGCAAACCTCCCATATTTCTTTGGGGACCCAACCAAGTCCAATACAGAGCTATACAAAAATAAAACTTCTCACAGGACTACCGCTGCTAGTCTACATCAGCTTTCTACCGAGGTCCCATGCTATCCTAGATCTAGACATGTTTTATTTTGCAGATTGGCAAACTGGTTTTTTATGATCTAATATTTATAGCATAAAGCAACGAGACAACTCATACCCTATTATTTCATTGACAGACTAAATTTGAAATGTGCCGGGAAAAAAATCTGCCTTAAATAGAACAATGAGTCCTAATGATTGCATTATAAAAACTGTACTTACATTCATGTAATCATACAGCCTTTCTGAAGCAGTTCCTACTGATAAAGCAATATCTGCAGGGAAGCAATGCAGATACCTCCGGGCAAAAACATCAGGGTGGTGATTCCTCCAAAATTCCTCTAATTCTCCCTTTTCTTTCAGCTGTTTCTTGATAGATTTGAATCGATTCAAGGGGATTCTATGCAAATAAAATAAAAATAACTGGTTCACACAAAAAATAACTGGTTCTCCTTTCTAGAACTCTCATATACTATTTAGAAAAAGAAAGGTTTCTTTTTTGAGACCTCGAGTAGCAACAAGCAGAGGTCACCCCATGAAGCCAGCTGAGACACGTGCCAGCAATGCCAGACGTGTTCTCTTACCGTTCCACAGCCGCAATGAGCGGGATGTAAACCACGGCCAACAGTATCGCCCTCATGGCTCCAAGCAGTTCAGAGTCTAATGCCACTTCTTTGCTCACAAGTCCCTTTTTTATGGCCTGTTGTCAGCTGAGGGCCGTTTGCCAGGTCAATCAATCGCAGGAGGTCAGTGCTTTGGCAGAAAACTGATTAATTTACTCTCAGACTAACCGCTGGTTTGTGCAAATAGTGGTGTCCAGTGGAGCTACTCAGGCACAGATAACCAGGGCACAGTCTAGACCAAAGAGACATTTCACTAACAATCCTTAATGTCTTTTACATAAATATAATACATGAGGTGAGCTTGGCTCCTGTTAGCATGGGAAAGAGGAAGCAGCCCAAGGACTTGCTGCTTTGCAAGCTTGCTTTAGTGAGAAGTTGCTCAGAAGTGTTCAGTGCAGAGAAAGACGTAACATATAACCATTTCCCTTTTGAATGAAGACATTTCAGCAGGGCAGAGCAGACAGACAGTTGATGGACTTGTGACAAGTCACCACCTAATAGCTGAAGTTTAATTGCCTATTTATGGGAGAGCTCCAGTCTAAGCATAAATGTGACTGCCACCCCATAAAATGGATTTTCAAAGTAAATAAACACAACAGTCCAATACTGCAACACAGTGTAAAAACCAGCAATAGTTTTGCACACATTTCAGCAAGATATTTGGAAGAGCTTGCTTGGATTTATTTTCCTATGAGTTTCCTGAGGTTAGTGGCTCCCACCCCTGCCTGACACTTGGGTTCAAGTCAAGCCTGCAGAGAAATAATGCTGTCAAAAAAAGACTGATAAGGCAGAGTACAACCTCAAACCCATCAGCTGTCTGGGAGGAAGCTGAGCACTGAGTCTGCAATTTACTTACAAGACTTTTTGAATCTTCCCACTGCACAAGACATTGTAGTAAGCAACCACATACTGCAGCCTAGCATATATTGAAGCTAAATTTGAATAATCAGCCATTTTTATTCAAAAGGCTATGGTAGGATGCTGGGAAAAAAGCAACTTTTTTTTTTCCCCACAACACACCACTTAGTTAAAATAAATTGCTCACCGTGTGAAGGTGAACTGGAACTAAGTAATCCTCCCAAAAGAGAGCAGATGTACAACAGCACGTAGCAAAGGGTGAATGTGAAAGGACATGGAGGAGGCAGGAGTCATCATGCCCTCTAGGAGCAATGTCAGTCAAAGCCAGCAGAAAAACCCAAACAGCATTTGTGAGCAAGAAGGGGTCTAAACACCTGTCACAGACTTTAAGGACATGCAAAGTAAACCAAAAGTGTTCCTTTAAATCTCTTCCCTTGGTATGTGAGACTGAGGAGGAGCATGAGAGCCTTAAAATCACTAAGTTTAGAGCTCTATCTATTAGTCCCCTGGATTTTGAAATACAATGTACCTCCAAAATTGTGAGGGCTAAAAAACTCAGCAAAGACTGAGTCTGGTGTCATCACACAGCTGTGTGCAGAGCTTTGGATCTGAAAAAGCACCAGCATCTCTATTATAGTATTTTGTTTCCAAAAATAACAGAATCTGAAAAATGCATCTTTTATATTGATTTCTGTTTTATTAATATTTTTTCAATTATCTCCCTCTGAGTAATTTTCCCGTACTCAGAGGTTTTACACAAGTTATCAGGGAACAATCACATTTTCTGCCCCAAAGTTGTCCCAGCCACTCAGCTGCAGGAGCTGGGTGCTGGAAATGAACATGGTGAGCAAAGATATGGCCATTTGTGAATTTCTAGAAAGCAAAGACGTTTCTCAAGGAGCCTCCACCTGTCACCTGATGCACAGCAGAGCAGATGTCATGCTCCTGGGTAGGGCAGTGTTGCTTTGACAAGAGCAAGACTGACAAGAGCAATGTCTGTGCTGAGCGCCTTTATCACTTGAACTTCTCAAATGCTATAAATGCTTCTGGGAAGTCGTTAATGCTCATGTTGGAGGGCATCATGATAACTTTGAAGACATCAAGTGGTTTTCAAACACTGCCTGGGTCTACCGAGGGGACTGCCTTTGCTTTAGAGCCTCCACTGAGTTGCTGTTTCTCAGAAAGAACATGATTGTTCATTTTATTGCAAGTGTAGCCCTTTATTAATCCCCCCCACAAAGGTTATTCTTTCCCAAATTCTCTGAGCTCACATTATGTTCCAAGCAGATGTTAATTTAGCTAACAGAGGTACAAACTGCAGCAACAAAAGGTCATCATGACTTTTCTTTGATAAGCTGGAATAATGATTAAACTACAATAGAGAGGATCCCTAAAAAATAGTTATGTGCAGCTTAAAAGTTCGATTAAGAAGAAATAATTCAAGTAGAAAAAAATATATCCGTATCTCTGTCTATAGACGTAAGGTACATTGCAAACTTATTTGTCTACATATGGATTACTGAGAAAAATATACCTAAACTATATTATTAGTGTATTCTTACCTATGCTCTTACGTTGTTCTGATTAGTATGTTATCTGAAAAGATTTGTCTAAGAGACAAGTCTTTGCTGTGGATGTAAATTCATTATTATGCATGCCAAATGCATCTGGTTTTCCACATCTGTAGCCTACAGTGCCTTAAGGGGAGGGATCCTTGGCTTTAGAAGGTGCCATGGCTATTTAGAAATGAAAACAAATACAACAACCTGCTGACATGTTCCGCTCTGACAGAGCACGTAGTGTTAAAGCAGTAAAGAAGTTTCTAGTGGGAGATGGTCATTCAGTCCAAACTGGACTCTTGCTGCTGGGATGTCATGCACTGCACATCCTGCCTTCTGTCATAAGAAGGAATTTTCAGGGCTTCTATTCCACAGCACCAGCACAGACGACTGTGACATAATCTTTGTTCTCCAGGCTTGATGCTCTGTGCAGCTTCTCCACCCGAAACCTATTTTATGGCACTCAGGTCTCAGCATTCAGTGTTCTCCACCCTGCTGCAATAGTGGTTCCCAGATGCCCTCTCTATTGTTCTCTTCCTACAGGGAAGCCCTCCATACATTTCACAGCATCACTGCTGCATGGCGCAGCCACTCATCTTGTGGGGAAAAGGCTCATAAACATCTTACAGCCTACACCCAACTGATAGCTAAGAGCTGCTTTACATCTGAGAGCCAGTGATAGTAGAGAGCTCTCTATCACCAGATTTGACCAGAGATCCAGAGGCCACCTTAACTGTTTGGTATTGCCTTTTTCTCAATCTTCTGTTTGCTCTGCCTTTTGTTTTTCCAACAGTGTGTGGCCCTCGGCAGTCACGGATTTTGGTGGCAATACCTAGACCTAAGACCCAGAAACCAACTGTAGAGTGTTTGAAGAAACTCTTCTCCCTAAATTATGGTAAGTGTGCAAAATTACAGCAATGACCTGTAGATATCAAAGCAAGGAACCAGGTGCTCAAAAGGCTATTTCACCTTTGAACACTCTGCCAGCTTTCACATCCAAAGTTCGTGGTACAGCCATGTCCAACACACAGGTAGGACAATCACAGAATGTGTTGGCTTGGAAGGAATCTTAAAGATCATGTAGTTCCAACCCCCCTGCCATGGGCAGGGACACACATGAATCCCCAAGAAAGCTTGAAACAGCAGCATCTCAAGTAGTCAAACTATGCAGAGGTTCCTACATATGGGAATGCTCCTAGAAATTAGAACTGAATAGCAAAATGGGTCTTGATGAGAGAAGAAGGAGAACAGTTTACACTGTCAAATCTAAATACCCATAACTTTTCAACAACATATTTATCTCACTCATAACAAGTGAGAATCTTAATGGAATTAAATCCATGCGCGTTTCTTGACAGGTTTTGGTACAGACATGGGAACTGCAGTAGCACAGTTAGAAGGTGAATGGAGAACAGCCTTGACAGTTTGTGATAGCACATTAAATGGGGATTCAGACAAGATGTAAAACATAATGTAATGAAAAAGGCCCTACACAGTCAAGAGTGCCAGAGGCTATAATAAATACCATTAAATTAGGAATGTAAATAGTAGAACAGTTCAAGATAGTAGTTTGCCAAGTATTTTTGTTAAAGCTTTAGGATAAGTACTGGGTGGCAAGCTACACTCTGAAATCCAAGTATATGGCACCTTGCAAAATACATCCCTGAAAATGCCTCTTGTCTTGAAAGTCAGTCAAGTCTTGAGAGGTATTTTAAACAATTTGATTATATCCGACATTTCTGCTGAAAGTTTCATGAAAGTTCAGCATGTGAGTTTAAAAATTTGGTTTGCTGTGGTGTTTACTTTCCCAAGTCCATCCCTGCTGCCCAGACACTGGCTGCATAGACAGCACAGCTGTCTAAGAGGTAAGGGGCTGGGGCATTGGGGTGACTGTTGGGGGCAAAATCAGAGAACATTTACAGTGTGCAAGAAGAGGCAAGAAGGAATGTTCTCGGGGGGGCAAGTGGGAGTGTGGGTGAGGGAGGGAGTCCTGGGCCCTGAGTCGCCCTGTCTATAATCCCCATCACCAAACACTCATTCAGTTATCAGAAACATTTCAGAGCCCTTGAGATTAATGGCTGGTGCCATGTAAACAGAGCCTTATATTGGGAAGACAGAGTTACTGGCAGGCCAGTGCACAGCAGGAGAGCAAGGCGGGCCCCTGTCCCTCGCAGTCCCAGCTATCCCAAAACAAAATCCTGGGATGGGCAATAGTCTGAAAGCCATAGTTGCTTTTGTGCCCTCTAACAAGTGCCAGAAGTACCTCTTAGAAGACCTAGAAGAGATGCCAGTGGATAAAATGGTGGATCTGAGTGGCAGGCAGCTAAGGCGGCTGCCTCTGCACATTTGCTCTTTTAGGGAACTGGTTAAGCTGTACCTGAGTGACAACAACCTGAACCATCTGCCCCCTGAGCTGGAGCAGCTGCAAAACCTGCAGATCTTGGCACTGGATTTCAACAACTTCAAAGCACTGCCCCTGGTCGTGTGTACGCTGAAACAGCTGTGCATCCTCTACCTGGGTAACAACAAGCTCTGCAGCCTGCCCCTCGAGCTCCGACTCCTGCAGAACCTCAAGACCCTCTGGATCGAGTCCAACTGCCTGCAGTACCTGCCCGAGGTGGTGTGCGAGCTCAGCCTGCTCAAGACCCTGCACGCCGGCTCCAACGCGCTGCGCGCGCTCCCTGCCCAGCTGCAGTGCCTGCAGGAGCTGCGCACCATCTGGCTGTCGGGAAACCTGCTGTCCGAGTTCCCCCCCGTGCTCCTGGACATGCCCTTTCTGGAGGTGATCGACGTGGATCGCAATTCCATCCGGTTCTTCCCCAGCCTAGCTCACCTCCCTGGCCTGAAGCTGGTGATCTACGACCACAACCCCTGCAGGAACGCACCTAAAGTGGCCAAAGGGGTGCGCAGGGTGGGCAGATGGTCAGAGGAGACCCCTGAGCCCCGCAAGCGATCCGGGGCGGTGGTAGAAATCACGCTCAACGAGAAACCATTGCTACCTCCTGCCAGCAAGACCGAGCCAGAAGCTGAGCCCTGCTGATGCTCAATTGCTCCTCTTGGCCAAGGTGGCAGTGCACTCACACCACTGCTCAACCTCTACCTCTCCCTTGCTTGCTGGTGTCCAGGGAGCACCACACTGCCTAGTCATCCGCAGTTTGTGTGCCGGCTTGGGAATAATGAGACAGCAAAACTCTTGTACAGACACCCACCTTTGTGCAGCACCCAGCACTCTCCCTAAAACAGACTTCTTCCCTTTCCCCCTCCTCCCATGCCAGGACCACTCAGAGTCCACAGCAGAGATGAAGATTCAGTTTAGATGTTTTCCATAGGTGGATTGCACATATGGACTCGCTGCTCCTCACCTGTGGGCTCACTCTTCTCCTTTCCCCCTTGCTGAGGTGTCCGAGCTCAGCTGGAAGTCACTGTTCAAGGTGATCGCTCTTGAGACCTACAACTCTAAAGCAACCCACCAAATTTGTCTCAAATTACTTATCTGAAACACAGCAACACCTTGAAGGTTTCCCTGCCTGCTGCGTGGGAAGTGGTAGTGGAGTCCTGGCTGCACTATCAAGGAAATAGCACCAATGTATGAAGGAGCTCTCCTCTCACTTCTGCCTTGTTCCTGCAAAACGTGTGACAGCTGTTTCATTACTGCCAACCAGCATTTCAAATAATGGTTAGGAAAACTGGAGGCTTTGCTGCTGGATTTTGTTACTGACAATACTGCCTCTAAGGGCAGCTGTACAGGACAAGTTTTCATGCAGGAGCAAAGAAAATCAAAGCCTGACTAAAAAGCAAAAGCCACAAGAGCTGCAAAGGTAAACTTGCATGAATAAAACCTAGGGCTGTGAGCCTGCCACTATAGGCTTGCCTATAATGCGAAGCTGAGGCAAACTTTACTCAGCTGATTTCAGCTGGGTATTTCTTGAGCTTGCAACTTGGACCAGCTCAGACACCCTTAAAAATGGCTGGGTTTTTTTGAGCTTTGCTTTAATTGAGTAACACAGAAATCTTGCTCAAAGTGACACTTTAGAATCCGTAGCACAGTTGAATGAGGTGAAAGACAGCTTTTTTGTCAAGGGTGGAGGGCCCTTGGGGCACACTCGAGTGAACTGTCTCACCAGCGCAGCCTGCAGAAGCAGCAGTTGACTTCCCAGAAGAGGTTTGACTCCATGCCAGTTTGTGACCGCTTAATGTCATCTACATGCTTGAAAAATTATCTGGAAATACAGACTCTGCTAGCACTTGCTGTCTTGTTAAATGAAGCCCAAATTTGTATCTGACTGGCGCCCATGTAGTGTGCTACTAATCAAATTAAATAAAAGTATACTAGCATCTTGCCAAGTTAAACCATTCTTCTTCGGAATTAACAGAATTCTCTCTTTTCCAATTCTTTATCTAGTCTTGTTCCAAGAATTTCTTCCGATAAAAAGGAAAGCAGGACAAGCAGTCAAGAGGTTTTTTTTAATTATCTGAGGTTAATGATTTATATCCCACAGAACTGAGCTGGTCCTGTATTTTCTCTGAGGGGATGGAAAAGAGGGTACTTTCACTGGCTTGTCCATGGTTATGTTTCACTCAGCTCTCCTCACACAGAACTGTCACTTCTGGAGAGCTGAAGAGTCTCTGTCATGAGTTCAGGGGAGAATTCTGTAAGCAGATTCCCTTCACTTTAAGAAATCTAAGGAAGAAAAATGTTTGCACATATACTTCCTTATTTCAATTGAATCTTTCTGGTTTGGCAGACTTGCCCTGATGTTTGCCAGGTTATACTTGCATGCATACTTTGCTGCATTATACTTGCAAGGGCCAGAAAGGTGACCATGTTTGGCAGGCACCTTTCTGGGCCCCTGATTGTCTGTGCTTACAGTTGTCACAAATCTGCCTGCGGACTACTGAGAGCATCACAGGCTTCCTTACAACCTGAGCACAAAGAAACTAGCCCAGTTAAGAAACATGTTGCCTTTGCAGCAACTACTAGAACAGGCAAGTGAATATAGACAGGCTGCAACACACACGAAAGGCGCAGGGCAGAGAGGGCAGGAAGTGAATCTTCTGCAGCCTGGCACATTTTCTGTTAAGTGCCCTCTGTTATAAGTGTAAAGTCAGCCCAGTACTTCATAGATCAACACACTGTTCAGTCCAGAATGTTGCTGTCTCTCCCAAACTGCATGTTCCTCTCAACTCCTCTCAGCAGAATGTAAAATTTGTGGTGTAAAAAGCTGTATGATCATTCAGTTGTAGTTCTGGGTATTGACTAAAGTTATTCTTCGGCTTTCTCGCTTCATCATCCAAGAACAAAAAAAAAGAAGAAAAAAAGAAAAAGAGTAATACTCCAGTATCACTAGCAAAAGATACCATCTAGCTTCAGAGCCTATTTCTAGGACTCTAACTCACGACCTATGCAGCCAGGACTGGAATATACTACTTACACTAACGCAGCAGGTCAAGCTGAAACAGTGAGCCACAAGGGCTTGGTCACTGCCCGAAGGATCAGGATGTGCACTGCAGCTGTCCTAATGGATCTGCCCTTCCTGGTTCTACAGAAAGAAATACAGCTTTGGGAATCTGAATCATTTATTTTTATTTCTTTTATTTCTGTGTCTTTTAAGTGGAACCTGAAAGGAACAGAAGGACTAGCTGTATAAAACTCCTACTTTATACACCGTGAAAGTGAATTCTTCCCCACAACACATATAAACTCCAGTAAGTTAAAGCCAACTGAAGACAGCACCATTGATGGATATCTGCTTGTCTCAAGCTTCTGTTCCATAACCTCACAAAAACTAGACCATTAAAAAAAGATTACTAGGTGAGATCTGGTCCACACATCCTCAGGTATTGAAGAAAATTTAACATGGGCGATGGTCTGGTACACGTTTTCTGGGGAGAAAAAGAAAAATCAGTAAACTCCCACCACGCTGATGTCCACCAGTCCCTCCCCACCCACCCTTATTCTTAATCTTTAGTTGATAATCTGTGTTCAGTGACAGCTTTATCTCACAGCACAAAAAGCAGTATCTCCTCAAAGCTAAGGCACCACCCATGACCATTGTAAAAAAAGCCTGTGATTCAAAGAGCAGTGAAAATTACCCGGAAGCAGACACGTATGGGATAACCTGCCTATGAGCAGCAATTCTTCCCACACTTTTTAAGAAACATATTTTTGCTTTAGCTGCAGATTCTATCTCAGAAGCAGCTGGGCATTTCACCACAATTCTTGCCCAAAGAAAAAAGAAAGCATCATCCCTTATACTTTGGTCAGCCACTTGTGCAGATG
Organism: Climacteris rufus; assembly: GCA_013398175.1. Taxonomy (NCBI): domain Eukaryota; kingdom Metazoa; phylum Chordata; class Aves; order Passeriformes; family Climacteridae; genus Climacteris; species Climacteris rufus. The sequence goes on along the minus strand of VZRZ01007209.1, from coordinate 266,824 downwards.
TTTTAGTGCTGTATCTGACAGGAGTAGCTGGTGACCTAAGATTAACTAGGCATTACTCAGGCACATCATTTTAAGCTCACCGATGGGTCTGAAGGCCTGATGATACTGCTAATGCAACAGAATTATCTAATATGAACCTTAGCATGTCAGGTGTCAGGCTTCATTTTAAGTAAAGTATTTTCAGAACAAGACTTTTCTGCGCCTTTACGCTTCCACAGAAGGAGGTTATTCCACACCACTGTGACTGACCATGACTCAGATCATACCTTGGGGCTGCTTTGATGATGTCATCTACACGAAGAATCATTTCTGCTGCTTCAGCTGCGCTCAGCAAAACTTGTCTCTTGACTTGGAAACTTTCTGTTACTCCCAAAACTGCCATGTCCCCAATGACACCCTCTTTCATATCTGGAAGAAGAAATACATTAAGAGGTGGTTTCTGGTTTTTTAACTTGCCATTTTTTTAAGGAAATTACAAGAAACTGAGAGCATAGTAGTTTACCTGCTCAAATGAAATATGTTGATAGTAAGTGAAGTATTAAATAAATTCTTTTACCTCGAGACTCCTGATTTAAGTAATGTTGCAATTACATACAAACAATTAATGACAAAAACTTTATACAGCGTGATAAGGAGACAAGATCCCAACAGGACTCTCAGCACTATTTCCTTAGGTATATTAACTTCAAGGTTCTTCTCCACAGCTTTGTGGTTGTTGTTTGGTTGGGTTTTTGTGGGGCGGGGGGGGGACGGGACAAGGGGAAGGATGTGTTTTGTTCTGCTGGGTTTTTGGTTGGTTGTTGGTTTCAAAACAATGCTTTTCTTTCTAAGCTTCATATAACTAGACTCATTGTAAGGAAAGTGGTTTTCAGAGGTGGAAGCCATCCACGTCAAAAACAAAGGTTTTCACTCTACTATCAAAAAAGCCTGGTTGAACAGAAAAGGAACGTAGTGCTGTATGCCTGGGTTCTACGCAAAGCAAACAAATCAACATACTCAGCTCTCCCAAATGAGTATGTAAGTGACAGACACATAGGAACAACTTTCATGAGCCCAATCGACTTGCCAAACAGCAATTCAATCACAGAAGTAATACTGAGCCCCTTACCCAGTCCATAAGTCGTCTTCCCTTCACTGTGAGCAGCCCTGAGCTGAGCAACCAAATCGGCACTGTCATAGCCAGCATTATCAGCTATTATTGTTGGGATCTAAGGGGATACACACAGGTTGGTTTAAATTAACCCAGGAACTGATCCCTAGTAAGCATGAAACATACTTTGAAATATGAAACATTAGTTTACAACTGAATTTTAAGACAAGACTTCAAAAACATGGCAGATGATATTACTCTGATCAGAAGACAAGGAAAAAGTAAAAAACCCAAACTACCTTTCTAAAAAATTACCTAAGAGGACAGAAGCATGTTAGCAGATTTGTCAGTTCATTTTACATGGACAGAAGAAAAAACAGAATCTTGCCTTTTACCATTTCAGATTGTATACAACTGGAGGAGCCCATAAGCCCGCTGGTGAGCAATAATCACCTGATCATTCTGTTTATTGTTTCAGTGACAGCAGTGCAAACTTGCACATGCTGCCTGAAGGAATGCCAAGTCTTACTATGCTCTTGAATTTAATTTTCTTGGGAGAAAGGTTTTCCCTAATTTAAATTGCAGGAAGTCAATTTTTTCTCAAATTGATAGCCTGTTAGCACAATTCTATAAATGTTTCTTGTGATACCCTTATTTAGCACTAAGACGCAATCTCCAGAGCAAGCCTAGAACCTTCTAGATAGTACTAGAGTATGAATAAACCCAAACAGCACTCGAGTATCAAGGGAACACATTTTTGTTCTTTTCTAAATCAGTTGTCAACTAACTGAGATGCAATCTTTATGTGCTATTTCTGCAGCACTTTTAACTTGCAGGTAAGAAGAGCAAGAACCAATTAGAGGATGAGCTGCATATGAACATTCACAATTCTGTAACGTGCAGAATTATTAAAACATCAGTACTTTTTTCCTAAGACAAAAAAATATTCCCCTTTGTTTATCCAAGATGTGCTGCTAAACTTCACTTTTTTACTTTAGACAACTAAAACTTTTAAAAGTGAAGCAGCTATCTGATGTCACAAGTTAGAAAACTTCATGAAACTTTTTCTCTTAATCCAGCAATCTGATTAAATGAACCTACCATTCGTAAAGCCTTAGCAAAGGACTCCATTGCAACAGACTCTTTGCCAGGTGTTCTGACAGCAAGTTCTGCAACAGCATTAGCCATCAGCATCTCTGAACAACCTATTCATTGAAGACACACAGATGTTATGTATCTGATGAACAGCCACAAGCAATGTGTATCACGTACAAAGAATCTGATATTCACCTCCACCATACACAGTTCTAGTGTCCTTCACAGTCTGGGCCAGGACACAGAGAGCATCATGCAAAGACCTCTCTGCTTCATCCAGAATCTGCTGTGTTGCTCCACGCAAAACTATGGTGCAAGCTTCACCTAGAAAGCGCAAATGCAAAAGGATTAAACAACAAAACCAGGACACACAAAGCATTTGCAATGGTTTTGCTATTACTGCAGTCAAGTTTTGTATGGTTTAATTTTGGAGGGAAAAGAAAGCATGACGACATTTCAAAGACAGAATGAGATTATGTACACTATGCTATTGCTTTGGTTCCACAACACCTTATTTCATAGAAAATTAATATCGCCTCAAAAGCCCTCGAAAACTTACAGTATTGGCATTGAAAGCTCTTTAAAAGCTTCACATGTTGCTACTTTTCTTGTCAATTTAATCTCCCAAAGCAGAAATCTTGGTTCCCATCCTTAAAAATGGTCATGTTAATTTCCATAACACGAAACATACACTGCTTCAATGATGAAACTGTGCAGGATTTTTATAGAAAAGCAAGGATTTAATAAAAGCTGTTACATGAATCCTTACAGAATTCCTATGCCTCAATGGTAACTGAACAGCATTAGGAGACAGTTAACATAAATGTTACAAGACACCAGTAGGGATAGAACACTTACCCATTGCTACTCCAGAGAAATGAATGAGTTTATCTTCTCCAATCATGACTTCTTCAATAAGCTTGCAGCTTCCTAGTTTTACTAGCTCAGGGTGATCAAAGGTTGATGCAATTTCACCACCTACAAATGTAAGATCATACAGAAATTAGAACTCAAAATGAAAGCATTCTTTCAGACAAAGTCTACCCAAGGAGGGGGGTGGGTGAAAAAAATCATCTTCATAATTGCCCTGACACAAATTTAAATTAACAATACTGATAAGACAAGATTTTCTCATGTCAGCATATGGCACCAGAAACCTTCAACCAATGCTGACAGATCCTTAACACACCAGTGTTTTGTTTCACATCACAAGGACTACAATGTTTTCAAGGTGTGTCTGACAACAGAATAAACATTCATCTTTGCTAGCATTAAAATGTCAGTATGTTTCAAGTTTTCATAGTATTTATTAAATACTAAATCAAGTCTCTTATGCTTTAAAACTTGATTTTGTGGCAGTATTCATTTTGTTTGCCTGATGATGGCTGACAACCAGTGGCCACCACTCTCCTGAATCCCAAGTCTCACGCTGTGCTGAGGCAGCAACATCACGCACAATTCCCAAACTGCCACGTTGTAAACAAAACAGGCATTACAAAGACCAAAATGTCTTTGAAGAGAATATTGTTCTAGTACTTTCCTCTTCCTATTAGAAAACTATTTACATGTATGCAGTCCCAATGCATGCTCAGTTATTCCACATTAGGTTGCAGCACTGTGTAGCTGTAACACTATGAGGAAAAACAAGATTTGCAGTAGTTTGTGCATGTTAAAAACTGGTCCTTTTTTCAGCTATACTATTCAAGCCAGCATAGCTTGATTAGGCTCATTAGCTCTGCCTAAAAAATTTGCTTTGAATTTGTTTCAGAATACAAGCAGCGTTTCTCTCTATCAACACACATTTGCCTGTGTCAATGTGCCTACAGTTATACACAATTGCTACTTCAGTTTTGCTAAGGTAAGCAAGTCAGTGTCTTTTCCTCTCTCCTCCAAAGGAAATTCTTCATCCTCCTGATCACTGGCAGAATCAACTTTCTCTGATGTTCCAGTTAACTATCTCTGTCTCTAACTCCAGCAACAAGAATTATCTGTACTATTCCAGAGGTTTCATTTCCATCACATTTATGCTGACCACTACTCAAAATATGCAGGTTGCTCGTGAAACTGGAGGTCCACCTCAAGTCGACGACTCAGGCCCACATTTTTAACAAAGGGTGACTCTTTAGTCTTCTCTATCATTACAATCAAACAAAAGCCATTAAGAACAAAGTGGTAGTATCACAGAACGAAGAACTATTAGTATTAACCTGTGGAGTTATTCTTTCTATTGCTAAGTTTCATGTTTTTCTTAGAAAACAAACATTTCAAAAGCTTATCAACCAGCAACTTAACTGAAAATATTTTTAAAATATGAAAGAAAATGGCTAACTGGCACTGACTTGCTAAATTATATCCCTCCATTAGCATTATGACCTTTTATTCACAGATGCTGGAGAAAAAAAACGTATGTTTGACATTTCCTAATGATCAAACAAATAATGTGCCCCTCCAAGTTTCATAAAACAAGGCCACACACCTGTGACAAGAGCCAGGCGTTCTACACCAGCAAAGTCTGCGTGTTCAATTGCCATGACACCCGCAGCTCCGAAGAGTTGTTCAGGGTAGTTGTAGATCAGCTGCCTAAAATGAAAACACATCGCCCCATTACACACAGAACAAACCTTTGAAAGTAACTGAGTAACAGATTCTCAGTAGAATGGACACAGGAAAGGCTTCTGAAAGCTACCAAAGCAGTCAACGTGTGAGACACCTGCCACACACAGAACGTTACACAACACAGAGGCAAACACAGTGACAGGAAAACATACAAAGCTAAGAACAAAATAATCAGTTCAAACTACAATGCTTTTTGAAATACCCTTCCTCTGAAGAAACACTATCACACTAAGCACAGGGAGCCATATACTTTAAAGTTCTAAGTCCTTTGGTCCTAAGTGCCTGCTGGGCACTCAACTGCCTATTCTAGCAGGGTGTTCTAGAACAACATGTGAAATAACACAACTCTCCCCTTTTCCCAAGAAACACATACCTGTTAATAAAGCAATTAATTCCATGTTTAAGAATACGCTCTACTTTCTCCTTCATTTTTTCTTTTTCTGCCTGTTCTATTTCTGCCACTTTTGCTGTGGAGTCAACTCTAACACGGGAGCCAAAAATCTAAAACAAAGAAAAGCAAGCTCAGTCTGAAAAGTCCATTTAAAAAAACACAGTTTCACAACAGTAGTTCTGCCACATACCTTAATCTTGTCTGTATCCATACCAGTATTTGCAATAAGAATCTTTGCATTTTCAATTCTTTTTGGCTGATTCACACCAATCTTCTTGTCAAGTAAAAAGCCTGTAGTAACACAAAGGTCTTGTAAATCTTCAAATTACAAAAGGAGAACAATTTATAATTATTAAAAAAATCCCATATTTAGTATTCAATTTAATAATAACGTAACAGTGTTTGCTAGAACAAATTTACACAAGAAGCGTAACTTTTAAAGAGCTTTATTTCTCAAGTGCACATACAGTCAACACACAAAGACCTACCTTCATCTAAGTAGGAGTCAGCCAAACTTCCACCAAGTTTCTTAATGACATGGATGGCCTCCAAATTACCAGAACCTTTCAACCTCAGAACAGCTTCTACAGCTAGCTTCACAAAGTGATCCTTGTGGTGAGTGAGTAATTTTGATGAAAGAGTTGTTCCCGCAATGTTCATCAAGTCCTCACGGAACTTCACTTCATCGTTACTGAAACAAAGACAGTTCAGTTCAAGGGGAAAGGCTGAAAGCCTTGACTACCACTTGCTACCACCGTGAGTCTTTGCCCACTTCTGGCCTCTATCTGCATGTACCATGATCTGAGCAATGCTGCACAGAATCCCTCCACTGTCCCAGAACACAACCTTCCATTTGAAATACAAGTTTTGTTAGGAGAATTTTCGCATTCAGCTTTACAAAGGTTGTGGTCTCAAAGCGTTGGATAAGGAAAACAGTTACACTTGAAATGTGAATATGAAATTTGGAATAACAGCTCAGATTTTTGTTCAAGGGAGCAAATTATTGCTTGTATTTTATTTCTGCACATTGTGAGTAATTCTGAGTATCATGAAACTTCTAGAATTCACTTGAAAAAAAAAAGTATTGTTTTCTCAACTGTTAAAATTCATAAACTCAGTCTTTAGACTACTTCAATGACTGTGAAGCATTTATCAATTGTCTGTAATTCTCATTGATGCTTTGATCTTGAGTACTTCTTTATGAAGAGTTACAGCAAATAGACCTTACTAACCCATGATCCACAGCTGCTTTCAAAAGTGCCTCTCTTGAAGCCTTTGTGGCTGCTCTCCAGCCTGCAATGATGGTCTGGGGATGAATCTTCCTTGCAATCAGTAATTCTGCCTCCTATTTAAATAAAATTAATAATTATTTCCCTCCCCAAAAGTACAGTTACACTAACTGGCAAAGACATTTCCAAGTAATCAGAAAATTCTGAATGGCAGGAAAAGCCAAAGAGCTGTAACAATGAAATTAAAGTCACCTTACTGGCAGGTTTTTTTTTCCATTCTAGGAAAATATGGTCTATCCTTGGAATATCATCAAGAAATTCTAATTAAAAACCATTAACTCCAATATGAAGAGCAACCAGACTTACACTTCAAAACAGCCATCTTTCACTTCATGTTTGAGAACAGTTTCCTGTTCATTTATGGATGCAACTAAAAGTGTAGTTGAAAAAAAACTATCTTCATTTTTCTGAGGAACTTGGCAAGCTGATGGATCATTTCTTAAGATGCTCCTGCTCCCAGTTCTTGGATCTGAGATGATCAACTTTCTCACACAGCTCTGCTAGCAAGGATAACCCATTTCTCAAGACTCTTTCATAGTAATTCAAGTTTAGAGTTTGGCAGTATCAGCTTTTACATAGACACAAAAACCCATGCAGAGTTTAAAGGAACAGTATGACTTTAGGTCTTCCACGAAGAACAAAATTTAAGAGTTCTTTTCTCATTAATGTTATTGAAAAGGATTTCAGAGGACTGAGTCTCCCAACTAAGCAGTGCTGCATGCTGCCCAGTGCAATATCCAGACAGTGACCTGTAAGAGTCAACTTAAAATACTTTAAAGTTTCTAAAAAATAATATAAGGAACAACAGTCTAAAATAATGCCAAAAAAATAATGATGCAATACCTAAGGTTTGTTTTTTTCCCCCTATCAATTTCAACAGCAACCGAGCAAGTTAATCCTTCCTATGCTTTGGGAGCCCTTTTCACAAACACAGGATAACACACCTCCCACTGGTGGCATCACAGAAGTACACTGCCAAACAGAAACACCTGAAAAACTGCAATACATCACCCTCAGTAATTCAGCTGCCAACACTGTGACAGATGTAGTGCCATCACCAACTTCATCATCTTGAACCTTTGACATATCTGAAGAAGGAAAACACAGTATTAATGCTATTTTTCCCATGCATTAATTTGGAGGAGAAAAACAAATCTTAGTCTCCGTGTCAAGAGGAAACTCTAAAAAAAACCCCAGAAAAACACGAGATGCAAATGGAGTTTAGCATCCTTCCAACTTCTGCTCTTTATCTGCAGTTTCAGCCTGGTGATGGCCAAGATGCTCTCCTTGTTCCCAATTCTAAAGATGGTTACCAAAAGGAAGTAAGGCTGGACAGAAGCTCTAAGGTGTAGATACAGGATCAGAGGCTATAATAACCAAGTATGCCACATGAACCACTGATAAACTGGTACCCAGCAAACACCAGATCTTTAGAAGACTTGACACCCAATTGTTCAGGCTCCTGCCTGTCACCAGAACTGGGCCAGTGGCACAGTAAGGCAGCTGATCACAAAGGTAAACTCTGTCCAGAAGTACAGTGCCCACTGAGTGATAAAGAGAGATTTAAATTAGGGAGAACTAGAGAGAACCTCTGTTGCCCCAGAGATTTCTGTTCTGAATTTTCTAACTGAAAAAAGAGAGGCACACAGCTGTCTTTTGTTCCTTCTGAGTCCTGGGACAAGCCAGCGTTGAGGGAAAACAAGAAAACACTAGAAGAGTTTTGAAGAGCAGCATACACCTCAGTTTTACTTTTGCAGAATTCCACAATTCTTACAGTATCTTGCCCTCCATGCTTCAGTATTTCTGCTCCCCCATTTTCAGAATATTTCAAGAACACTTTTCTAAGAACAACAAAAACCACATAATAAAGTTACAAATGAAGAAACATCAAGCCTTTAAGAACTCACCAACCAAGACCTTAGCAGCTGGGTTGTCAACTCCAATAGATTTCAGGATGGTTGCACCATCATTGGTAACTGTTACAGAGCTGTCTCTCCCGGTACTTAAAAGAATCTTGTCCTAGAAGATGTGAGATTTAGAATACCGCTTGAAAATGTACTGTAACTATCAGAGCTAAATTAACAAGTCTAACTAGTGAGAGCCTGCAGCTGCCTTACCATGCCTTTAGGCCCCAGGGTGCTCTTGACTAGGTCACCAATGGCAATGGCACCAACAAAGGATGACTGAAACAAAAATAAAAAACCGTTTATTTCTACTGTAATACACGAATTATGTACTATCCTGTAGCTTTGAAGGCAGCATTTTAACCCAGCCCTTCCATAGCCCTCTTTCAATGGAGGCTAGGTCCAAGTTTCTTAACTGTTAAATTTTGGTAACCAGATCAAATATACTTAATTCTCACAGAAACCATAAAAGCCTGTCTCAAACAAAACACCAATCTTCTGAGCTCCAGCAAGAGTTTGTTTTTGACAACGAAGAGTTTCTCTAATTTTGAGTAAACAACACTCCTCCTCCCTTCTGATCACAGACAAGCAACAAGAAAATCCAGTTACAGACCAAAAGAAGTTCCATATCGTGATATATTTAAAGTATTTTCAGTTGTACAAAAGACAAGGTTTAATTACCTCAAGCACTACCAGTTTCTTTGAGAATTAAACTTACCAACCGAGCTGTTTCTGCCTTCTCTTCATCTGCACCTGCCTTGAAAATGTTCACAGGAGCAAGGGAAATGGATGCCTAAAACACAGGTAACATAAGAATATTACTCTAGCTTCAATAAAACGATGTATTTTAAAAGCAAATCCCTGACACTAACAACCTAAACAATGTTTTTATTATTAAAACGACTTCTATATCCTGTTTGGTTTTGATTAACAGTAGATTTAAGAAAAAAACAAGGTTCTTAAAAATCTATCTTCCGATCTCAGTCACGCGAAGGGATTACACGTGCAACTGCTCGACGAGACCGCAGGGCACCCCCGCGGGTGAGACCTGAGCCCCCAAAGCCACTCCCAGCCCATCCCTCCATGGCTGTGCCTGCGCTGCTGCTCTGCCCCAACAACCAGCCCGCTCATGTGCCCCGAGGGCAGATGCAACCAGCAGGAACTAAAAAACGCCTGTTTATTGGCCATATTGAGGCTTTAGTATTTTGATACCTGGGCTGAACCCTTATGGTTTTTTTTTCTTTGCAATTCCATGCAAATTAATTACAGTAGCAACCAGCGTATGTCTTTAAGGACTACCATTTGAAAAGTACCCTATGCCTTAATGAACAAGCACCGGACACTCAAAGCACAAACGCTCCGGCGCCCTCACGACTCGGGGCGGGGCCGGGGGGGGGGTCTCCCCGTGTGGCCCCGGCCCCGCCCCGGCTCCAGAACCTTCGGGCCCACCCCTCCCGCGGCCCCCCATGCCCGACCGCACAGACGGGGAAAGGGCGCGGCCTCCAGGCCTTGCACGCGCGCGCGCCCGCGTGGAGCGCGGCCCCGCCGCAGCCCC
>VZRZ01007209.1:203687-256755 GCA_013398175.1 Climacteris rufus | reverse complement strand
GGCGGCGCGCGGCGCTCTGGGAGCCGCAGTCCGCCCGCCGGGCCCGGCGCCCTCAGAGGCTGCGCGGCCGCGTCCTGCGCTGTTGGGCGGGGTTTGTGGCTCGCAGGCCTGTTAAAAAGAAATTCTTTGCAGTGGGGGGGGACAAGCGTCCCATCCCTGGAAGCGTCCAAGGCCAGCTTTGCCAGTGTGAGACAACATCTAAGCCTTGCTTTTCCTCTATATTCCTCTGCTTTTCCTCTACACAAAAAGCCTGTCATATACCTGATCATACACAAAAAACCAAAACAGTCTGTATTATTTTCTGTGGCTCATCCTCAAGAATTTATTCCGGCTGGTATCCCTCTTCTTACTGCCAAATACTCCTGGGACATAGGCAAAGCTGTTCTAGATTCAAACTGGCCAAAACCAGAAATACATCCCAATGGAGACAGAAAAAAAGAAAATTACAAACTCTGCCAACCCTCACCTGTATCGCCAGTTTTAAGTATGTCAATACCTGGTTAGCCTTAGTTCTTGAGTACTTTCAGCTTTTTATTTTGTTTTCTTCACAGAGTTAGGTAAGATTCCCTCCACAACCTTATTCTGGAAACTAGAGTTTTAATTTCATTTAAATATCTTTAGTTTTCCTTACAGTTACGCAGAAAAGCATTTAAGCTTTGGCTAGGGCAAACAATCCAAGTAAAACAATGTCAGCTTCTCTCTCAGAGCATTCATAAAGATTTGCACTGAAGTACTAATTCATTTTAATTCACATTTGCTGCTACCATGATGTGAATTGGGAGGAAAAAGAATTTAAAGTGCCTCAAACAGTTATCCAAGTTATGGCCTTTGAAAGATCAAATGCTCACAAAAAAAACTTACTACAGCAAATTAGTATGTGTGGTTTAAGGAGCTTTTAATCATTGCTAAGCTACGATTTAGAATGTGTAAAAGTAGTGACACCAGAATAGGAAGAGCACAGCAGTAGTGTTGGGTTCTGGGTTCCTGCCCCTCTCAGCTGCTCAGTGCCCTCAGCTCTGTTGTGCCAAGAGCAATTTTTCATGTTGCGCTGTAAGTGAAAGAAAAAAAGTGCCTCATTTAAAAAATCTCATTAAAAAAAAGTCTCCGTGCATGACAAAGATGTGACAGAAAACCAGTATAAATGAAACAAATTTTTGGAGATAAATTTACAGAGTTCAGATCACCATGATCAGTTTTGGGGTTTTTTTTACTCCTGAGTAATGAGTGGATTACAGAGGCACGGACGAGGGCAGAGATAGGTACCTTAAGCAATGATTTAAAGAAAAGCAAAAAAGGTAATACAAACAAAACACAATACAGTAATACTAACACTGCAAACTACTGAAGTAACCCACAGACAATTTTAAATGTAAAATCAATAGTTTATTGCCATGCTACAATTTCTTTTTTTCCAAATGAAGTTGGCACTGGTAAGGGGAAAAATGTTGTCTTAATACATAACACATTTTTTTAAATGCACATTTGGTAAGCTTTCTCAATAATGACAGCTTAAAACAAGTGAAATTGGTTTTTAAAGATTAATGTGGAATGGCATAAAAATACACTCTTTCTGCATAGTATAAGAAATATGGAATGTTTGTAAAAACAAATTCATTGAACAGGGAAAATTACTTGAAATTTTATAAACAATTTGGCAACGGTACTCCCACTGTTTAGACTTTTTTATATAAAAGAAATAAAAATCTAGAAAGCTACCTTTATACAAAGTTGCTATATTTATGCCTTTAAGTAGGAAAAAACATTTTATAATGCAAATTAGGACATACAATAATCTTACAATATGATACAACGTAATGACAAGAAAGGAACATACAACACAAGATTTTGGCCTTTGTAGAAATGTCTATTTCTGCATTTAATAAATGCATTTGTGGCACACTGGTGACTATTGTATCCCTCCTACCAGCAGCTCTGAGGCTGGCGCGGTGCGCGGCCGCCCTGCGCTGCGGCCGGGACACGGAACCGCCTCCCGGGAGACAAACGGGGACGCTGCAATGAAGCGAGACGGGAAAAAGGCAACGTGCCTGCTGGTCGAGCCATCTGTACTGTGGGACACCACACAACACTCTGTCCTCTCATACCAGAGCATTTCTTATACATTCAGTTAGTAAGTACCAAAGGCTTACAAGTGAGAACGTCTGCGTTCGCGATTTGGCAAAATTTCAGGGAATGTACAAAGTTAGTACCAAATATATAATATATCACATATAAAATGTGGGTGTATGATATACACATGTATTCCAATGCAAAAAAACTGCATTCATATGGAGTTAAATTTGCTGACATGCATTCCTAAATAACATGACCATTAAAAAACAGGTGTAATCCTGATCTTTCACACACTTTAGAATCACTTCCTCTTTCATACACAATTGTTAAAGCAATATATATGCAAGTATGACTAAGAAATCAAAATTTCCAACACTATCTGAACTCTGACCACAACAAATAGGATTTTTCAGTACACGTAATTAAATATATTTATATCTTTACAGTATTTTTAGACCATTCCTGAAGAACTCAACCTACCAGGTCCTCAGGTGTAACAGAGCTGTTACATCAGCAGAACTTGATCTTGTAGGAGCACATCCAGTGGCCCTTGAAGTCAACACGAATCGTTTGTTTGGCTTCAAAGGACACTGCATGTGGACCGAACAAGCTCTGGAAGGGTCACCCTGCTAACAAGGAAGATTTCCTGATGACATCAAAGCTCCTTCTCAGACTTCCTCTCCTACTGCCAAAGGGAAGGATGGGAGTAAAGGATACACGGGGGGCTCTGGGCTCTCTGGTTTGCCTGGCAGGTGGTGCTGGGAACAAGCAGCAGGGATTGGCAGGGTGAGCTCCACGGCACCTTTTGTACTAAGGCTTCTCACAGAAAGCAGAGGAGCTGCTTCCCCCACGCTCCTGGCTTGGCAATTCGGTCACCACAAGTCTCAGATGGGAGCTCTGGCTGGCACCCCAAGGCATTTAGTACTTTGCAGACACAGAGGAAGACGGTCCCTGTTCTGAAGGGCTTGAGCCTATTTTTTAATCATAGTTTTTACATAATCTCCTTTGTATATACACATATTTGCTACATAAAATAGAATTACACCAAAGTAATGGATATAGCAGAAAACATTGTCACAATATATGTATATTACCACACTAAATAATTACTAAAACTGCAAGAAAAATTTCAAAAATGCCCTTCATAATATATAAAAATATAGAAATGTCCAACACTTGTTTCATCGACTTTTATCGCTCATATTCTATTTCTATCTGTACACCTACACACTTCCAAACAAAATACTGCGTTAATCTGGAGTAAACACCTTGTTAGGATAATATCCTCATAAGACATCCGACAGACTTAGTCACACACCTTACAGCACAGTACCACGAGAAATAATGTACACATGGTCAGAGTTGCAGATGCTAAGTTGCTCTTTTTTTTTCTTCTGATTCACTTATCTTGTCCAAAAGAGGAAGCAATTCCTAAAGATTGTGAAAGAACCTCAACTCATTACTTCTTTTTTCATATATGCTCTGTAAGAAGGACATCAGCAAACTTGACTCCATCTTAACGCAGTTTTTTGTGGTGGAATTTCTTCTGGAATTTTTTTTCCTTGGAGTGTATATGAATTAAAAATAAAGATATAATAAATGAACTTAGGTTTATATTAAGTAAATACTGTCAAATATAAATGCCTGAATTGCTACCTCATGGAAGAGATGGGAAAGATCATGTCATTAAACTCCAAAAATACCTAATTCTATCTATCACAATGAAGGACCAAACTCCTTTAGGGGAAATAGGAGAATTTTAGATTTAAGTCCACTACTAGTTCCTACTCCATTAGTTTCATCTTATTTGCAGCCATTAAATAAATTATTACAGTGCAGAAATGCAATTTCACCATTGATCCCACCTTACATGAAGCAAGAAATACTGCTTAGAAATAGAGGTCCAAATCAGATGCGTCATTTTATGCTCAAAGTAGTAACTGACATTAATCAGAACTTCCATTTTTCCTACACCAACAATGAGTACGAACAATCTGCTCTCTCCTGAACCTCTCTGGTTGATAAGTGGCTAAATATAAAACAAAAACAAGAACAGCCAGATTTCGAGCCAACACACAATGTTATACAACCAGCAAAATCAACTGCTGGTCTGGTCTGTCACCTACAAAAAGCAGCCCTGTTTTGACATTGGTTTGGACTTCGTACGGTTTACACATTTCTGTGACCCTTTTTACAACCAAGCCCTAGTCAGAGGTGCAAACACACACAAATATCCAAACATCAAGGGGGTGGTGGGGGGAGGACATTTTATCAATTTTATTATATGAAATGTCTACTTCAACACTTACATTTTCTATAAAAGCTCTGTAGACTTGGGTAGGAATAGCGCTTCAATGTACACCATCAGATTCAATCCCTATCATATGCAAAACATACTTATTGGGGGAAACAAAAGATGTTCTAATGAGCGTCAAGATTTTCAGAATGGTCTTTTTCAATATTGTTTTAGGAAGTCAGCAAAAAATACCACAAAAATTAAAACAATTGGTCCTCCATCTGACATTGATTTGAGGGTAAGATTATTTTCCTGATATAACAATGGATTAAATTCTCACTCCCATAACAACCTTTATTATGTACTTTTGGTCACTGTTTCATTTTTACCAACTCAGTTTCCTTATTTAAAAGATAGACTAATGCATGTCTTTCCCAAATCATTGCACTAAAGGAACACCTACAGTTGAAGGCTTCCCCTTGTGAAACATGCTTGAAGGGCAGCAACCAACTGCAGGTTATGGATTAAAAATAGAACTGATGGAGATGCTACCATTTTTACAGGACCTAGTTTATGTGAACTTAACATGCCTCATTTACTACAGAAAACGGTTACATATTTCTAGTTTCTCGGTCTATACACCTGTGGGCCCAAAATAAATATGATCTAAATACCATGGAGAGATTTCAGCTGAAAACTGAATTCTAGATTACAGACACTAAATCTAACATCACAGCCTTTAAAAGAGACTGAATTGAAAAAATATTTACCAAGTCTCAAAGGGTAAAGTGCATTGCAACTGCATCTACTTCAAGGGGCAGAAAACAAGGAATGCTAAAGATGAGTAGTGTGGGTGACAGGGACTACCCAATACGTTTGCAGTGTACACAAAACAAGAAAGCATTATCCTATCTGTAAAATGTAAGAGGTTAAAAAAGTAGTCCTGGAAAATACATCATCAGACTTGTAACTATAATTAAGGCTACAGAAAGTTAAAATTTCAGTATGTTCTCAGTTCCGGGGACCAGAGCTAAGAAAACACTGTAAAACTTGCAACAACATAAAAAAATTGCTCAGATCATTCTTTTCATCTGAGACTATTCAGAATAAATGCATAGGACAGTGCACTAGAACTAAGGAGGGATATGACTGGTTGTTGAAATTTCAGCAGGTCATGATCTACCCAAAGCCTCTGTTTCCCTGTTTAGCAGTTAAGAATATTACTTGCCTGCCTCACAGGTGTGTTTTAAGGGACCAAACTATACAGATGAGGACCATGTTTTTCTAAGCAGCTAGCTAGATCCAACAGGTTTGCCTGAACATGCTGAAGCATTAGTTCAGCTCACAAATTTAAGTGATATACACTAAGAACAAGAATCACACCGGTATTATTAACCCAGTAAGTATTTTGCAATACATGGTAATTTCTCTTCAGTACAGACCAGGGGGTCCATAGCATAAGGTGAGGCAATGGCAAAGATGTGAGGGAGCACTTACAGAATCACAGAATCATTAGGGTTGGAAAAGACCTCTGAGATCATTGAGTCCCACCTATGACCGAACACCACCTTGTCAACCAGACCATGGCACCAGCTGCCATGTCCAGTCTTCCCTTAACCACCACTAGGGATGGCGACTCCACCACCTCCCTGGGCAGCCCATTCCAATGTCTAATGACCCCTTCTGTGAAGAATTTCTTGCTAACATGTACGTGCCACAGCTTAAGGCTGTGTCCTCTTGTACTGTCACTGGTTAACTGGGAGAAGTGGCTGACCCTCACCTGGCTACAACCTCCTTTCAGGTAGAGACTGCAGACCTGTCAAATGCCTAGCTCTAGGTAGTCTTTACCTTCTTGAGTACCAAGGTCTGCCCACAAGTCAGCGAGTCTATCACGAGTGTATGCAGAGGCTGACCATGAAATCATTAATGAGGGCTTTTTTAAAAAAAATCTCACAATGGTTTCAATCACTCCCATCTTCTACTTCTGCAAATTATGTTCTTTGTCCATCTGGTATTTCAGTACCATACAGTCTGTAAAGAATAATGAAGGTCAGAGTGAAAAGGCTGCCTGGTACCACCTAGTGGTGTGGCAAGATACATGTATTTCAGGTGCTACTACTGCTGCCACTACGAAATGAGAGAAGACCAAAGAAAACAAGCTGGAGGAACAGAAATACACACCAATTTAAAAGATTGAAAATAATTGTAGTTTGGCTTTTATAAAACTTCAATTCAGATATTGCATGGAGATCCTTAATGTTCTTTCAGATCTCCATATGGCTTTTCCTGCATGTTTTTCCTCACAGTTCAAGGGTTATTTTACACCATACCAGTTCACACAAGTGTCAGTTCCTTTGCAATCACAGGCTCAAGAGCAATCTCTTCTGCTGCTAGTACCAAGGTGCACCTGCAATACTGCCAGAATTCTAACATTATTCAGAATATTAATAAACAAAACAAAACAAAAACTTCTAGGGTGCATCTGGCGTATTCAACAAAGAACATTCTACCTGGATGTACCTGTAACACTGAGCAGCC
This sequence comes from Climacteris rufus, assembly GCA_013398175.1. Taxonomy (NCBI): domain Eukaryota; kingdom Metazoa; phylum Chordata; class Aves; order Passeriformes; family Climacteridae; genus Climacteris; species Climacteris rufus. The sequence continues at coordinate 249,911 of VZRZ01007209.1, read as the reverse complement.
ATCATTGTAACCGAATTCACCAACTGCAAAAGGAAAAGAAGGATGCTCATAGATAATACTACCTTCAGATAATTTACTACATATCTTTCTAAATTATACTATCACCTATGGATGCACATTGCTAGAACGTACAACTTTCTCTAAAGAACTTCTCAAGTCCAGTACCCTGCCTCCCGTGTAACCTGTGTTTGATGCTTTAGAGGAAGACAATAACTGCATAATAAACCTTTCCAGTTGTGCAATAATGCATGCTGCTGGAGAGCTGGGATATTTCTGTCAGGCATAAAAAAGTAGAACACTGGACAAAGACAACCATTTGACCTTCAAGAGTCTTTCTTTGTCAAATGCAGAGAATAAGACAAACACATAGATGACCCTGAACAATTAAAGCTATGTACAAAATTCTGACTTTTAGAACAAAACATTATGGAACAAATAAAAAGGAAACACACAAATGCAAAGAAAGGAGGGCACACTAAACTAAGAAATGACAAGAGAGCCTTAATTCATACAGCCCACCTGTGAATTCCTTCACAAAAAAAACCCCAGACTCTGATGAGATCAAAATTTTGTCCGATTTCACAGGGAATTCGATACGTCACTTGAAATTGTATTCCAGCGGAAGGAGCTTAAGGCTGGTTTTCAATGTGTTTATAGCTCTGATCAACAACCATCAACGTGACCTCTCAAATATCACACAAGTTAAGAAAACTGTCAGGAATTAGAGGCCTTCTTGCCCACAGACAAAAAAAGGGGTGGTGTTTATATTCCTTGAGATGAACCAACGTATCTTGCGTAGGTCAAACTGAGTGAATTAACGCATTACATAAATTTCATTCTGGAGGAACCACTTCAATGAGGAATGAACCTAAGATATGTATATTGAAAGATTAGGTTTACCTGCTAATAATGCACATATCAAGAGGCTTTAAAAAGTGTTATAAATGCCATTAATGAGTATAGGCACCAGACCAGAATATTTATAAATTCAAAACTGGCATGTCACTCAGACTCTAATCAATTAGAGAGGCACTGTGAAAGGTGGTGATGCTGCTATGCAGTAATTACTTCTACTGTAGAATGAAACAGTGTTACCTAAAATGAATACTTGCTCTACATTAATTCCCTTTAGTTAGACAAGTACATGAAGTATGCAGAAAAAGTTCTATTAGTCTATAAAAGGCGTTAGTGTTAAGAAATGCAAAGAACTCGCATCTTCAATTTTATAAACTTCACAAAAGGTGCAAATGATTCAATGCTCCCCAGGCTCACATAGGCAGGTCAGTACTGTTATGTCTAGTTTTCCTAGAAGTACCGTCATCTCGGGGCAGTGCTTTTTGCAAGCTTGACATAGCAGCAGTTCTTTCAATGTCTATCACAGCATACAGCTCTGTGCGCCTGGTTGGAGTTTGTGGAAGTGGAGTGGTGGGGGTTTTCGGAGTCTGAGGGTTGTCAGAGTCACTACCACCTTCCAAGTCAACCTGTATATAGTTGAGCTGCCTGTGTTCTAAACTTGGACGCCTAATGTCAAAGTTAAAGACTGTTGGGGTACAGTCCCGACGTCGTGTAAATTCTACTTTATGAGCACTTGCTGGTACTGTTACATTCTCTGTATTGACATAGTTATGCATTAGATCTAGGTTATTGTGGTAGCCATTCAGAGACGGGGTCTTTGGTCCTAAACTGTCATCTTCATCTCTGCTCAGCTTGCGGGCTTCCCAAACAGGAGGCAAGGATGGCAAGTTCTCGTAGTTCAGCAGCGCAGTTCTCCTCTGAGCAGAGTTGTTAATGTTCTGGGTGTCTGAGGTACTGGTTGATGTCAAGCGACCTCTCCTGACCCCTGAGGCACTAGGGATTGATAACCTATTTATATTTTCATACACCAATTTATTACCAGATGGTGTCTCTCTACGTTCATCACTGTCGTACCCAGTGTCCCATTCAGTGTTATTTGTGCTGCTGCCACTAACTTGATCTCTCCCAAGTTGTTCCAGTTTCTCTCTTTCCATTAACTGCCTTTGAACAGGTGTTGGTCCTAAAACAAATTTCACTCCTTCAGGCTCCAGGAGAACCTGAGCATCTCTGTCATCAGTACACATCGGATCTTCTTTCGCTTTAGTTGTTTCAGTGTTTGAAAGCTTTGATTCCAGTGGCACATGCACACTTGATCGATTTTTTCTTTCCTCCTGTACTCCAGTAGTGTTGACATAAGTGTGCACCTAAAAGAGGAAGAAAAAAGAAGACATTCAAATGCTATTTGTGCCTCTTTTCACCCCTCCAAATTTATTAGCTTCTTAACTCCCCACATTTCTAATCAAAATACCTGGAAAGAAAAACTTGTGATGGCAGGTGTTTAACAGCAAAAATCACCTCTCTCAAATTTTGCTGAACTGTAGTCAGTTTCAGCTTTTTTCCCATGAAATTTTGTTGTTAGTTATGTTAATGTTATTTTAATAAAAGAACAGAATTTGTATCTTACATTAATAATTATTTTTATTTGATGCCTTATCTCAGTTCTGCTCTAGTTTGTCAGGGTCTACTAGAGCTTGGCTCTGATCAAGGCAATCTTGAACATATCCAACTTAGCTCATTACTTCACCTGAGCAGATCAGTGAGTGACTCTACTTTGTTACCCCTTACCACTGACCAACAGTTACTTTGGCTAAGTGTTCATAATTTCCACTGCAAAGGAAATTACCTGTCCATAAAAGGAAAAAAAAAACAAAAAGAAAACCACAGAGAGACCTGAAAAACCCCTTGGGCTCTTGCCTTGAGTACTACTCCAGCAACAAAAAGAGAGGTCGGGTCTACTGGAAGAAGAATCCATTCTTTCTTCAAGAGCCAACAGCCTCCTAATAATAGGCACTCAAGTAGAAAAATATACAATTCCATATGAAGTGTGGCAACTCAGTTAAAAAGAAGCTGGAGTTGGCACTGTATGTCACTGGGAAAGGCAGAAATACACCCCTAGGTTGTCCCTCCAATTTCCCACAGTCAATCAACACAAAGCTGAATGGGAAAGACTGGATTTCCTTCTCTAAATTTTAATTCTGTGTCTGGATATTCAAACAGCAAAAGCAGTATTTTACAGCAGCAGTCACGTAGCTTGCCAACCTGTCAAGCTCTACAAGTTAAAGTGTTATTTACCAGCTCACTTGACTCCTGCACTGATTTTTTAAACTCATTTACTCTTCAATAACTCCAGCAGTAACACCTGAGCTCTTCTGTGAGGGCTCCTAACAAATCCTTTCCCACCAGATAGTTCACTGGCACTCTGCTCTGGTTATCTTCTCTGGTTTCCAACACTGTTTCTTATCACACACAAAAGTCTTCCTAAACCACATGACATTATAAAACCTTTCATCAGCAACCTGAATGATGAAAGAGAACATACCCTGAAAGTTTTCAGTCTACCCAGTCTGGTAGGGTTTCCACTGAGAGGAATCTCAGCAGCCTGGAGAACAGACCTCATAGAAACCTCCCAAAGCTCAGCAAGAGCAGATACAAAGTCCAGTGCTTGGTATGGATCAAGACCAACGGTACAGGCTGTACACCAACTGGTTGAAAACAGCCTTGCAGCAAAACAACCAGGTGGATGGCAAGTTGAATGTGAGTCAGCAGTGTGCTCTTGCAGCAATGAAAACCGAACATGCACTGGTTTGTGTTAGCAACAGCACAGCCAGTAAGTCAAGGAAAGTGGTTATTACCATCAATTCAGCTCTTGTGAGACTGAATCTGAGCTCCCCAGTACAAGACAAACATCACCATATGGGAGGAAGTCCAGTGGAGGACCATGACTAGGGAGAGGCTGGAGCATGTGACATACAAGGAGAAGCTGGGAACACCATCCTGTTCCACTCTAAGAGAAGGCCAGGGAACCACCTAATAGCTGTTCTCAACTACTTAACACATAAAGCAAAGACAGAGACAGACCCTTTATGGAGATGTTCAGCAAAAGGCTAGGGGACAGTGTACACCAGCTGTAACAGGAAAAAATCTGATCACATATTAGGGAGAAATGATTTCACAACAAAGGTGGTGAAACACTGGAACACCCGGCTCAGATTCTGTGGAAGCCCCTTGGATTAGTATTCAAAACATGACCAGGAGAAGGCTCTGTGCAGCTGTCTCCAACTTAAACATTCGATCCAGAGGACTAGAGGTCCCTTCTAACTTAAATTATTGCATGATTTCTATTCAGCAAATAGAAGACTTACATACAAAGAAGCTTTTTGACCAGGATCTCTCATTAAAATGTACAATTACAGAAATTTTTGAAAATAGTATAATGCAAGTACATACTTTCTATGTCTTTATTTGTATATAAATATGAATTCCTCAGCAAGCTATTCTACAAAGTATCATCTTAAAGAGGTGAAGCACTTCTCTGAGGTAGTTAAAATATTGTAGAAATACGTTACACCTGATACTGAAAAACACAAGTCAAAGCCTACAGAACAATCATTAGGAAAATCTGAAGTAATGTAGACTTAAGGCATATGAGGGGAAAAAAACACCCACTTGCTCCTCTGCTACAAGTAAAGGATGTGTTGACTCTTCACCGACAGAGGGGAGGCGTGCGCTGCCGACAGAAGGATGTCTGCTGGAGGGGTGGGATGAAGCATCTCCAAAAGATGGGTATCTGGGATAGCCGTTGGGTAAACTTTGTGCATTGAACCCAGGAGCTGATTCAATGAGAAAACAAGCAAAACCATATTAAAATAGAACATTTTACTGTATATGAACTAGATATAAAGTATCTTAATGGGTCATTTTCAAAAGGGAAATTAAAATATGTAAAACAATATTAAATATTCACAAAGCTCAATTTTGCTTAGAGGAAGGAAATGGAAAAGAGAGAACAGCATCCCAGTATTTACTGGGAAACATGTCTGAAGCAACCACTGAAACCTGGGTATATTACACACCACAATCCTCCCAGTAAACTCCCTATCCAACTTCTCTTTCTGCCATTAACATCTCTCCCTGACGAACACAGGCTCATTTACCTAACCTTCCATTTTTCTGAAGTAATCAATAAACTGGAATTCCTAGTTTCAAATATCAAGCCATCTGCCTAGATTTCAGAAAGACCTGAAGATTTTATGTAAAGACTTCACTAACCCATCCATCTACTCAGAGCAAAAGAAAGATTCCAAAGCCATTGCACATGTGATCTTACCAGTACTTTTTTTTCCCTAATAAAAAGTTTGGAACATTGTCCAACATTAACATTTCTCAGAAATGCTACAGGTGTAACATGTTGACAGATCATAAAGCAACTCAATAGGTATATTAATAAGTGTTCTTATGCAACAACTAAGTTCCCAAAACTTGCTTCTTAACGATAATCCTCAGCAAGTACCTCAAGAGAATGCCTTACTGCTAATTAGCCTCTTAGCTTTAAATTAGCTTTCTTTTTAATTACTTAAAGATTAAATGCAAATCAAAGGCTATTTTCAGCTAAGTACCACATTACATTCAGGTATGTCATCTGACAGTAGAACCATACTTACTGGTAGGTGTTCGAGGAGTTCTTGGAACTTCCAACTCAGTTTGATGATTATTCCTTTCTACTACTGGTTCTTCTACCACATTTATGCTATTATTCTGCATGATCTCTTGTAACATGTTAAACAGCTCTTCTGCCCGGGCACACTTAAAGGCAAAGATTCCTATAAATACACCCCCCCCCAAAAAAAGCAAAAAATGAAAATCCTGTAACTAAAAAACATGCCTTACAGTACATATAACTTTCAAGAAATCGAACTGGAATCCACATAATGAATACCTGTTAAAGAAGCAAAAGTGTTGTGAAATTTTTATTGCACCAAAACACACAAAATTACTGAGACAACCTTTATCTAATAGAAGAATAAGTTTCCCATGCACCAAAAGTTAAATTAGAACAGAAAATTGATTCAGTTAGGAGCAAAACTAAGTTTTGAGTGCTAAATGAAGGGGGAAAAACCCTTTCTTTTTGCCTTTTTTTTAAGCTGATAAAAATGATGCCTGTTAAATAAATACATATTAAAAAACATTAAATGAAACTACTGTGGTGCTACAAAGTCCTATTTCCTAAATCAGAGTTTCTATCAAACTACCATAAAAATAAGATACCTGCACAACAGAAAAGGATTTAAACACTGGGTAAAAGTTTAGTTTCTTTAAGACAACTAAAATGAAAAGCTAGTAAGACAAACTGTGTGAAACAGACAGTAACAAACTAATTGCTTTAGGCTAAAGGATAGACACAGAACACAAAGTTAGCAGCAATACCATGTATTTTGCGTGTGTATTGTGCCACTTTGCCTTTGAACAGCAGGGAGTGTCCCAACTTACCCTCACCAGCAAAGTCGCAGCTTTGGATTATTCTTCCATTGAAAGCATGAAGTTAAAGTTGACATGCTTGTTAAACGTGGGTGCAGGTGCTCATTTTTTAAAGTGAGTATTACAATCTTAACACACTCTTTACTAAAAACTACCTACCTATACAGCTACTTCTGTAAGTGCAGTTATGTGAATATGCTGGCAGTTGCTATTATCATGTATTTATTTAGGGACGCAGAACTGTGACAGATCAGAACCACCAGAAATGCTTCACATGGCAGAAGGTCACAAAACCCCAGCTGGGAATACACCAAATGGGCCAAGAGGAATTATGTTCAATGATTAACATTCAGCTGCTGCACTGGATAAGCTTCATGTTTGCAACATTGCAGCTATAGAGCTTCTTCTACTCTACGTCCCTGATCCATAATCCAGCCAAGTACAATAGTCCATGTTTAATATTTTGTATCTTTCTGAAAATTCACACTGGATATTTAAATCTTAATGGACAAAAGTAAGAATTTTAAAAAAAATCTAGGTTCACAAACTTTAAAAAGCTCCCAGTATGTTTCTGAGAAATTCAGCTGCCTTTAAATACCTTCACATTAAATACAATGTCATCTGTCACACAACATGGTGACATACCAGCTTCTCCAAGTTTTATATCTTGAATTATCTGTTAGTTTTGCTCCAAAAACACATCTTCAAGGTTTTTAATACCTAGCACAAACTCAGTGTTTCACCACCATTGCTTCTCACAACTTACCAATAGAAATAATTTGAGATTAAAGGGAAAACAGGAACAAGAATACAGACTAATGTAAGAAATTGCCGGGCAGTATTCAGGGAATTCTCAAATGAAAAACTTCTTGGTCATCCCATGAAGTGAAGTTTTGCAACTGTGCCCACAAAACCCACTGTAGGTCTCAGGAACAATGTTCCATTACAAAAGGGCAGAAGAGAACATTTTCTGCCAGATTTCTTTTTCCTCAATATTCAGAGCATTTTAGTATTACATAAGGAAGGCAAGAAACAAAAGAGGGAGGAAAGGGTTGCTGCTTACACAGCCTGCTTAATCTTGTCTATTAAAAAAAAAAAAGACAGACATTAGAAGGAAAGCAGAGAAGTCAATTAGACTTGGTGGAAAATTTTTCACTGCTAATAGACTGCGGAGAAGAACCTTCAAACTAGTATTTTCAATCAAATATTATTAGTATCTATTTTCAATGTTTACAAGCAGTAAATTCAACCTGCAAAACCCTTTAAAGTGATTATCTTCTAAACAAAGTTTATTACTTTCCTTTTATAATTCTGAAAATTTCAGTATGGAGTATAGTTTGACATTGGATAATATCTCCATTTCTCATTAGGAGATGAGCTGAGAATACCTTCTAAACTCTCACTAGAAACAACTTGTCTTCCTTTACCTCTACTTGGACAATGAAGATTTACCAGATTTATTTATGATCAAGTTCTTCCATCTTTCCGATTGTTCTTACAGTGACATTAAAAAACAAACCCTGCAATTTCTAAATGTCTAAAATTATTGATAAAAACACTAGTAAGTGCCAAAAATCTAGAAAAAAGTGGAATGTAATTTCACAACATATGAATACAAAAGAATTCCAACTACAACTACAACCACACAGCCATCTCACAGTAGAAAGATGCAAAATAAGGCTGAGAGCTCAACCAAAACAGCAATTCCTTCAGGGACTGCTGCAGGGAAGAGAGAAACACCTGAATCTTCTCAGAGGGAGACAACCTTGGCCAAGGCAGGCACGGGCTGGGAACTGGAAAGGTAACCACCTTTTTCCAAAGAAAGCCACACAGAAAATAACTGAGCATAGCTGAAGTATAACTACTTCATACAAAAATATGTCAAAATGTGAAAATTACGTCATTGATATTAATGAAAGGGGTATTGACTTTAGCAAGAGATGAAACACAAGTGTGTTTCTCAAGACAGTAATAATTTGGGGATATCCAGTTCATCATTCCTCCAGTCTTTTAAAAACGAAAACCAGCGAATTCTTTGAATTCTGAAGACATTTCTCCACAGTTCCAGATTCCATTGCCTCCCCTTGAAAGTCAAATCAACCTCTGAGGCAGGAGACTTCCTAAGTTGATCAAGAGAATACACACATAGAAGCTTGAATAAGAATTTTCCTACCATGCCAAAAACTATGTGGAACTCAAATCCTCATTCTACCAGAAGACCATTCCTCATAAGGTAATTGTTTTCCAGAAACCACATTCACATATAGAACTACAACCTTTGTAACTCTTGCCAAAGGACTGGCAAATACCTTCCAACATCAAAGAAATTGTCAAAAAGCTTTATACACATTTCCACATACCTTGTCCAGTTTGACACCTTCGACCACTTTCAAAGGAGAAAAGATTTGAGTCGTAGCCATAGCGACGGAGACAGAGGTAGTGCCATTTTACAGAGTCCCTTTTACGGGTGTACAAAATTAGTTCTGTATCTGTAAGTTCCATTATGCCAGAACCCAGTTCATTACCATCATCATCCACATTAATAACCTATAAAAAAGAAATTAAAAAGCATTAGGTAAGAAATCTTTTGAGAAACAATACCACTTCTACTAATCTTAATGCTTGACTGATAGATTCCATCTGTGCTGTCATATTAGTTACAATCCTTGAAGTGAAAGTTTAAAAAAAAACCCAAAACGCAACAAACGAGTTTCTTTGCTACCCTAACCCAGAATTAAAAAAATTAAAATAATACTTATTTAAAAACAATACACATGAGACTGCCTAAAATTACTGTAAAATCTGATGAGAAATTTAAAGTAGAAGAGATCTGTAAGTTAAATATTTTTTTTAACTGGCTTTATGTACATATTCTAGTATTTCCACATGGATAAGGCATACCTCAGATAATGGAATCTTTCAGAGACCCATTTCTAAAAAAAAAATATTTGCTTTGTCATATAACCCCACTTACAGCTGGGAAAAGGAATGAGAAAGGGTAAGTGGCTCCAAGATAAAGCTTCCTTCACATACATGTATAGCCTTGCACTGTGCTGAATCAACCAGCAGTTTTAGATATTTCGCTGCCTTTAAAAGTCAACAAATAATTCAAATACCTTATAGTTATCTTGTGTGAAAACGTATATAATGCTCAGCTCTTATTATTTCTGCTTTTAAACCAGTTTTGAGGTCATCTGCATCCTTTATAGAATTTGGACAATGTTTATTCCCCCTCCTATTTTATCTCATAATGCTGCTATTAGTGGGATTCTTTCTTACTCAATAAAAAAGCTACCAAAAATTTTTCCCTATGGAATTAATGTTACTCCTTAAAGAAACAATTTTCAACTTGAAATACAGTCAATTGGAAAAAATTAGGAATAGTTTCATCTGTCTCTGAGACTTATGCCCATTTTCCTCATTTTGCAAATTACATTCTTTCATCTTCTCCCCCCTGCTGCTAAGCCAGTGACTCACACAAACAACAGAGAAATTCTAAAAGGAGAAAAATAGAAACTAGTTACACAAAGTGATGTCAAACGCATAAAGAGCAAGAAAACAGAAAAATATTTCATCCTTCAGCTTTCTTAACTGATAATATCAAACATTTCCAAAAATTCCCATAGCTTTAAAGCTCGTTTCATTGTTGCCCTAAGGCAACACATGAATCATTTTTTCACATGGAAGCATTACATTCCTTTGTCAACTCACAGAGACAGTTTGGAGCACAGAAGCAAATCTGACCTGTGTGACTACGCCAAGGGATGTTTACTTAAAGTCACTGGCTTCAGCAGCTTCATGCTTAGCCTGTTAAGCACATGAACGAGTGTTCACAAGCTTATAAATTCCACAGATACATGGGACAAAAGGGCATGTAGAAATAAAATTTCTTCAAGTAAAGGACAAAAGTTCTCAAAATGCTGTAATCAGAAGTGACCTTCAAGTAAAATCAGCAGTCCTAAAATTTTCTATTGCTGATCCCATATTCCGGTTCATAATCACACTTCTCCAAATGGAGATGGATCAAAATCACAGGGCTTCTTGTCCTTCCTCAAGATCAAAACTGTTTTAAAAAACCTACCCTGTCTAGGGAATTCCTGCCACCGCTGGCAAGAGAGGGTTTCCCAAAGCAGCAAGAGAAACCTGTAGCTACAGGCACCTGCAACTCTGCAATGTTTCAACTGTTCAGAAATTTGCTCTATTTTCATTACTTTTTTTTTTAATCACAGACCTAGTTTGCAAGAAAGCAACAAAACAGTTCACAGCATACCACACCAGTTGCATACCTTAAACTTGTTTCGGTGGTTATCTGGGACAGTTTCTTTATCTGGACAGCTACAACAGCTACCCATGACTTCTTTAGAAGACCATCTGATCTCTATAGAGGAAAAAAAAAAGACCCAACCAACATTTAGTTGAAGTAAAAATACAGTAACATCAACAAAACAGCCCAATGCAAATTATTCTGACATACAATTCTTCCTGATGAATTCTGTAGTCATAAGTAATAAAAAATCTACATAGATACTACAAATATAATAGTTAATTTAGATTTGACAAGGAGTGGCAACACTAAGCTGTTAAAGTCCTACGGATAATTCAACTTGAGGTTACTACCAAACAGACTCATTTCATTTGTCACCTTAATTCCCATAGTAGCAGCTTGGGGGAAAGCAAAACCCAGTCACTTACTGAGTGAGACTGTAATCTCCTAAACCAAGCTTTTACACAAGGCTATCTGGATTCCAGTTCCATCTACATGAGCACTTCCTGGCTCAGAAGCACAGCACTGGTGATGTCTCCAGAGGCCTGGGCTGTATGGGTTTACCAGGCAGAGGCAACACAAAGATCCCACATGGCAATCCTGACAGGCTGCCCGGGCTTTGGCAGCTCCAGGGTGGAGGCGCTCCAGGCCTGGAGCAGCTCTGTGCTGACAGCCACGCTCTGAGGCTCTGGAGCAGTGTACACCAAACTGTAGTCAAGGGAGGGAAAAAAACCCACATTCAACACAAATGTTTTAAAACTTGTGGGGAAGGGGGGGTATTTCTATTAACTTCCATTTGGATTGTGTTACACGTATGCTTTAAAACAGTAAAATACTCAAATAACACAGAACAGCATGGCTAAACTTACGAAACCAAAAATAAATATTTTATATTTTTGATATTTTCATGTAAACATTTCTGTGTGTAGGGCAAAACTTTCACAAAACAGTACGATAAAATGTTCACAGACAATTTGCTGCTTCACCCTCTACCACGATGCAGAAGGGGTTAAGTTTCATAGTTTTTAAATACAAGGAAGTCTGACAAAAGAAAACTTAACCCATTTACATCATCTTTATATTGGAATGAAAAATGGGGCAAAATCCTGGAAGAGAGCTATTAAATCAACAACAGATATGACATTAGAAATCAAGAAGAAAGAAGACAGAATGGGTTGATAAGGTTTCCTGACTAAAGGGGAAAAATCCAATGCCACCTTAAGAAAACCATGACTTGTTTTCTAGATAGGCATTAATATTAGCATGCAGCAGTAGTATGCCCATAGCACTTTAGTCTGCTGAGAAATAAGGTGCAAGGAATACAATGAAGAGCAGCTAACTCTTCCCCTCTTTTTAATCAGAAAAACCACTCAAAAGAGATACTTCTACCTTAGAGACTGTAAATCCACCACCAAGCCCCTGCAGAGGTGAAGCTAAGGATTTAACAGAAAATGTAACAACACTGGTCCAATTTACCAGTCAAAGAGGCAGAGTGCCAGACACCTGGTCAAAATCATGGATTCTTTAATGTCATTTCTGGCCATAACACAAAAACATGAATTATATTGATAAAGCTTTTTCCCAACTCAAAATGAAACTGGGTGGTTGCTTGTTTGCTTCTACTGCTCCAGAGAGAAGCTATGCTATATAAAACAATTTTTTTTTTGCATAGTGACATTCTGAATTTTATTAATCAGTCCAATCACTCTCCTTATTACAGACCACTTTTAATATTTTAACTACTCTTTTTTATTATTGCTATTATTTTTTCCTCTTCTATTTAGAAAGGGAGATACAGGTAATAACACCTATTCCTGGCTTCCCGCTCTGGCACCCCAGAGTGCCTCACTACAGTAATGTTCAGATGTTGTTCTTGTCAGCCTCCTGTCGCTGCCCTATTTACTCTGAGAATCCCCTGCTATGAAGAGCAATGGGTGACAATAGCCTCAGTGCAGATTAACAGTGAATGTATTCATCTGCAGCCCAGGGTTTCCAACTCTGGTCCATACAACATAGTTGCACAAGCCTCTAGCAGCCTTCAGGCACAAATGCATGCACTTAATAAAGGCCAGACAGACCTCCTCAAATGTTTTGATGTAGTGCAAACAGAACTAGATAGCTGCATGCTCTTAGTCTCACACTTTCTATGCATTCGGCATAAAATAACTGACCAAGTCTGTTTGAGACAGAGGCCTGCAAACTTTAAAAAAATCCCCAAAACCTTAATGCCAAGCAGTTTGGGGGTGGGGGCAATCACTGAAGTTGCAAGAAGAAAGCTGTAGTATGTGAAGATGTTTGACGTACAGCCTCTGTATCTCAGGAACGACAAAGAAAATGTATGCAATCAATAATCATACAAGCTTGTTATTCTGTCTCAAATATATTCTGATATTAATATTTCAGAAAACCAAGAACTGCAATGCTGCTTCGAAGGAGAGATGTGAACCAAGGCTATGAGGAAGGAAATAAACAGCTAGGGAACTGGCAGAATTAAAAATCACTCACCTAGATTTGGCCATTAATATTCCCAGCCTCTGCTGCAGCATCAGGGCTTCTGTCATACTCAAAGTGTCATGCTGTCTTGTCATAGAACTAATCATTTGACCTAGAACTAGAAGGGTAAACAAAACGTCATTTTTTTCTTGTTTTTAAGATGCCAGTTAGTAAACTACCAAAAATACAAACTTTTGTTTATAATTGTTTTGTCAAGCAAGGTCTTCATGATGTTTTGATAAGACTGATCTCCAAGTTGCCCCAGCATTTCAGTACCTTGGAGGAAAATAATCTGGCATTCCTTTCTGCAGTGCAGCCTGTCACACTGGGGACTCCATTCATTCTCCACTCACTGCATACCCAGTTCAGTGTGGAAGGGACAGATGGGAAGCTCCTGTTATCCTCAGTACACTCCAAGCCAAACCACAGCAGACAAAGAGAAGAACACAGAAGAACTCCCTCCTGCTTGTCCCACTGAACATATACAAATGCTGATTTCTATGGCTAATACATCACCCTTTCTCTGCTTCCCTCCCGATTCTTGCTCCATGACATTGACCATAAATTGCTTGCTTGTACTTCCCCAGCCCTGGATTATTCTCACACTAGCTATCCACTCACATTTAGCACTGAAAACTCAACTGCTGCTTCCATCATGCCAACAGCTGGCAGTCTCTGTTCTCTGTAAAACTGCCAAACAAGCACTTAATGTTTCTTTTGATGCTGGTTATTAAACTCAGTAGAAGAGCTAATTTCTCAGAAAAATACTTTATTATTAGTCTTCCTTATCCGTCTTTCAGGACGTCTATACAAACTTCTTTGAGACCACTGCAGCTTTTCTTATAAAACTTTTGCTGCAATATTTTGTATTCATCAGCTGTCCCCGGTCTTGCACCTGGATTCAAACCATCTTGGGAAATCAAAGCACTGCTTTTTTGCATAATACCAAGAGTAATGTAGTCCCAATTTCAACACAGGTCCTAGGCATCATTATACCAGTTGAGAACACTCTTACTTGTGAAGGGATTGTGCAAGAGAACACCAGAAATTCAACACTGGCAAACACAAAGGTAACACCTAGCAAAGGAGCCCTACCAGTCAGGAAAGATCAGTCACATAAACATGCAGTTCAATGGAAACTCCAGCTTGACAGCTATCATAAAGCCAGTGAAACATAACTGTTTGGAAAGATCTAAAAGTGCCAAACCAAAATACAGTTCTATTGTATGAATTCACAATGCACCCACAGATGTAGTAATGTATGCAATCAGGCCTCCCCTGTCAAAAAAGACAGAGTAAAAGCAGGTATGTGCTACTTAGATGGCTCAGCCTGAAAAGAGGGAGCACACAGGGCAGAAAAAACAAGTAATTCTGAGTACAGAATTATAGGTGACACAGAATATAAATACAGCACAACTGTTTTCCAAATGCAAGCATTAGGGAACAGCAGCTGACATTATTAAGGAGGAGGTTCAAAGAAATACACAGTTGTTCTTTTTTGCACAAGGTATGTAGTTAAACTTTGTGATCTGCAGTGTCTTGTGGGAATGAGTTCCAAAAATGTAAAGATTCAGAAAGTAACTGGACAAATGCAAACTCCATTAAGAGTTTTTAAACTGAAGGATGTCACATCTGATTCAAAAAGTCTCTAAGGTGAAAATACTTAGAAGGGTCTTAAGGAATGATCAAAAATATTCCTCCTTACTGTTCCCTTCCCTATGTATTTATTACTGACTGTCAGAATCTACTGCCAGAAACAGGATACTGGATAAACTGATACTTCCAGTGTGATCCAATAAAGCCATTCTAGTTAACACATATGGATGACATCAACTCAGCAAGAGGATGTAAATGCACTGCCTTTGCTGTAAAGACATGAAAAAAATAAATAATTAACAACTCCTACTTAATTTGAAACTAAACCCTTGATTCCACAAAGGTCCAGAAAGGTAAACTTACTGAACTGCTTGATAGATATGTACTTTTCCATACAGTTGTGTGCAGACCTACCCCCTCTGCAACACACACAGGCTTTGGTTCTGTGATGGCCCTACCCTGTCTATCTGGTATCATTAATCTGTGATTTCAGTCAGGTTACATTTTTGCTGGCTTAGCGTACCAAACCAGCTAGCAGAGAGTCTAGCAAGTGCCAGAGCCAGCTGGGGACAAAATCACAGCTTTAGTCACCTCTACCCAGTTTTCAGAAAAATTAGACTCTTACTAATTACTGGATTGGAGTTTACCAAATTCCCAAATTTTCAGAACAGGAGAATGGAAAGAGGGAGCAGAAAACCTGACCCACCTGGTCTGGTGAAATCTTAGGCAGTCATTAGGAACATAATTAAACTAAAAATGTTCACAGGCAAGCTACCCTAATGCAGGTATATTTGCACTGGTCTTTATCGGGGTATTTTTCTACCAAAGTTTTAAAACTTTCACTTGGTTTGGCTACCTACAGCCAACTAGACTATTTCAGTTGCCTAGGAATGATTCTTAGAGAATCTAAACAGAGTTTTATAATGGATTAAACGAAACACACAACCTTGCAACACCTAACTTCTTTTAAATGTAAAGCAATAACAAAATTCCCCAACCAGTTGCTTCCAATTACAAGTTGGCTATTTACTCGGTTTGGGCTTTTCTTAAATTTTCCCAGATTGCAAAATATTTATCCAAACTTAAACATACAAGAAGTAGACATTTTCAGTCACAGCCCTAAGTTATGTCTACAAAGTCAAATTTAGGAGCTGTAATTTCCCATTCACAAAGCATCAGTGGTGGTTGGATGCAGTCATGCAAGGAGGGGGAAGGGAACGGAGAGTATTTTCTGCTTCTCCCTGATACATTCATTACTGCACTGCAAGGTAAAAATCACAGGCAAGACAAACCAGGACCAGCACTCATCTAACCTTGTTAATGGGAGTGAAAGGTAGGAACTGCCATAACTTCACTAAGATTTAATACCTGTCTTTTTAAAGTAAAACATGCCTCTTTCCCTCATAGACTAAGCAGGGCCAACAAGTTATACTAATCTCTCAGAAGTTAAGGGAAAACAAGGCATCAGTGTAGACAAGTGTAGATACTTTAAAAAGAAAGACACAGTCAAAAGCTTGTAGAAATTCTAACATTTGCAACTCTGCAGTGTCCCCCAGCTGGGAATGATCCGAACAGGGTGTGCGTTCCCCTCGCGTAAGAAAGGCCGCACGGACACGCTGCTATCGGACTCCTCATTTCGCTCGTGGGCGCCCCATGAAAGTCAGCTCAGGGTTGCAAACCTGATCTAAAATCTGGTTCTAACATAGTTCTGCATGCTCTGGTTGCAGAATAAAACATTAACTTTGGGAGATATTTTCTGTACACATAAACTCCTCTGACAAACCTCCTAAAAATCGGGGAAGGAAAAAACCCCAAACTATGGCACACCTCAGAAGAGACAGGGAGAAGCAAAGGTGCCTTGTCTGTAAACCCATCTTTTGCACAGTCTTTTCAAATAAAAAAGTGGCCTTTCAAACCACTGGCTGCCACAGTGCCACAGTCCTCTGTTATGTCTTCACCCCACAGAGACTGAAGTCTTTCCATTTAGTGTGTAAGAAACAGAGTCCAAACGTTAGTTGTCTAAACTGCATCTAAGCTAGGCACTAGGAGTGAACATCACAAAAAAGACAACAGAACACACTGAAAGAGGTAAAACTAACTTGGATAACTTCCTCCCAAAGTTCAAAATTTGTGGCTCTCAGGAGTTTGGATGTTTACATTTACACAGGGATTCAGAGAAGCTTCCCGAATTTAGTGTTACAATGACCATCAGTACACCTGCCCAACACATCCTGCAATCTCACACACAGATTGGAAACACTTGAAGAAAACACAGCCAAATCCCTACAGACATATTATAACTAATTTTCTCAGCTGTTTTTGAGCACTTGTGGAAGTCAATGCTTCTTCTACAGCAGGGAATAATTTTGCCTGGAGACTATTACCTATGAGATTAAATAGAAACGGAGAGTACAAATCTGAACATTTCAGGTTATTCATAGAAAATTTGTAAGTAACTCATCACACTGTCTGCTCATTAACCAGAGTTGTCACTACAGCAAAGCAGCTGTAGTCTTTCTGCACAAAACAAACTTTAGATGAAAGTGTAAAACAGCAAACAGACAAATAAGAGAAACCAATTTACCATGTAAGAAAAATGTTACTGAGTAAAACAATGATTGTTTTATTGGCACATTATTCATTTCAGAATATAGGTCAAGGAGGCTGAAGGATATTGCACTCAGTCCTCAAGAGTTTTGCTGGTGGCCAAATACTGCCCATTTCACAACTGGCTAATACAACAGATTAAACCTCTGGATAACCTCTATATCTGAGGTGGTATACCCCATGTCTTCAGAGTTGTGATGTAATCCATGGTGGCAAACTTCATATGATTTAAGAATCCTGGTATCCTACTTAGGACTTAAAATAACCCATATTTTGACCTTCTGTTTATTTTGGCTAGCATATCTTCACTGCCATGAAGCCAAGTTCTTTCAATTGGAAAACAAAGCTTAGATTTCTGGAACACAGGACTCCCACATACCAGACCTCACAGGCACATAAGAGATGAAGCACCAAAATAAAGCATTTGCCCTGAACTAGTAATTATTGAATGTGGTCAGATCCAAGAGCCTTATTTCCCCAATGGTCACAAAGAGGACTTCTTTGCTTTATAATTACCCAAAGGGAAAAAAAAAACCCACTTGTAAATCTGCAAAGACTGTTTGGAGACAGAACAGACATAAGAGGTGCCAAAGCTGCAATGTTCTCCCATGGAAACAAAGGGTTTTCATGGGATATGAGTGCTCAGGAGAACAGGGACAAATCCATGAGAAATCCAACAAAAGGAGCACAAGACATTCTCCTTGCCTGCCCACACCTGCCCACACCATTCAAATCAACTCATCTTCTCTCAGGTGTCCTAGGAGGCTCTTGCCTTGCACAGTCTGACGAACAACAATGTAAGAACAATTCACACCGAGCAGCAAATGCGTTTTGGGAAGAAGGCGCTGTGATAGTAAAACAAACTGACATAGACAAAGGTCAGACATAGTCCTTGCCCTTCATCCACTTGGCAACGATTATTAAGAAAATTAATACTGAAGGTGCCTAAATACCTTAAAAGGATGAAAAAAGCAGTCCTAACAAACCATAACAGAGTTTAAAACTACAACAAAGAAGATCCAAGAAGAAACTAAACATGCTGAGAAAGACTTTGGTGCCTCTGGCTGCAATTATGGAAAACAAACTATGAACGGTTGAGGTGAAGTTGCAGAATCTAGTTTATAGCTTTGCTTATGCTAACAGGTGGAGTTTTCCCTCACGATTTTTATTAAATGAGCATGTTGTCAGACTTATTATTAAAACACAGTAATAAATGTACACTCCTTTTCTCTCTTTAGCCCTTTCCAAAGGAAAAAAAACAAAAACAAAAAAACAAAACTGACAAAACCCAAGCAGAACTGTAAAAGCTTTCTGGCTCCAGTGAAGACAAAATTATTGCAACCACACACCAGCTTGCTGTTTCAGTGCACTGCCCTCAGAGCCCTCTTTGAACACGCCTTGAGGAGGCTGATGCAGGATCACACCAGATCTCGCCCTCTCAGCAGCATTCCTTTGCCAGCACCTTCTGCTGCTGCCAACAGCCTGCTCCTCAAACTCACAGGAGGCTTTTTTTTTTTTACTCCTGCTTTTTAGCACTCAGATCACTTCAGAACTTGACCTATTTTGCTGTATATGTTTCCGTATATTTGGATTCAAAATGAACAGGAACTTTTTATTACACCCCACCTTAGTGCTATATTAAAATAGTCAATACCATTTAAGAAAAACAAAATGAAATAAAATTAAACATAAGGAAAAGCAAGTTTGGAGCTTTGTTGTTTGTTTAAATTTAGAACTAGCAACTGATCTTGAAGGGCAAAAATTTGAAATGGCATGCTACTATTAAATTAATTCTCTACAGTTCTCCTTAAAAGTGATCATTTCAGCAAAATGCTCACATTTAGGTGAGTTAGTTAAACATTTGCAGGAACACTGTTCAACAGTAATTCCTAAAAAAAACATGCTCGTTCTGACAGAGAGGCTCTTATATTCACCACAATTACAGTGGAACTGAAGATTAAAGACCAGGTCAAAAAGCTGAGCTAAGATGAGCAGAGAGAACTGCAGCAGGCAGCAGTGTTGTGCAACACTAAATACTTTGTGATGTTTAAGACCAATTTATGTAACACCAATCCTATACCTCTCCACTTTGCTCTAGAATATGACATTCTAAGAATTGCATTCCTTTATCCTGAGGTGTGGTACCACCATACTCTGGCCTATCCTGATGCAGTATAAAGGTAACCACACATTTCATTCAGGTACCAAGTTGGTACAACTGCTCTATTCAACAAGCGCACACATACACACACACATATATACACAGCATTAAAGAGAGTTTAAAATTTTCACCTCAGTGCATTTTGAAAACTCTAGGTCTCTAATGAACATGGATACAAAAGCTGTTTGCTCCACCATGCCCATTAATCCTTCTGAGGATGTGGGACATGGTTCCTTGTTCTATTCTTTAATCACTCTCCAAAAAATGATCCTCTCACTCTAAACTTCCAGAGAAACAACACTTATGTTTTACTTGGTATCATTTTTAAAACAACTTACACACATGCAAATATTTTTCAATTTCTTAGTAAAACAGTTTCTCCAGATCCACTCCACCATACTGTTTTCTGTGAATGTCTGCCAGATTAACTGCATCCTTTTAAAAGAAACAGCCAGAACATCAAACCATGACATTAGGTTAAACAAGCAAGCATTACTAAATTATTTCATTCTTGGAAATTCTGGATCTCTTTTAAAATGTCCTCTATAGAACAGCATATACAGAAAGCATCATTTTTATACAACAAAAATACCAGCAGAAATGGGACAGAAGTTTTAAGATCTGTGCTATGGAAACGCTTTTTGGATACAGGATCAAGAAGAAAAGCAAGGAGATGTGAAAATAAAGTGGAAGGCTGCAATAATTAAGTCAAGTAATGAGGGCGAGGAAGAAGAGAGAATCTAGCTTAATTCTTGAAAAGGAAGCCTGGCTCGAAATTGTTTAAATAGTGAGTCAGCTCTCCAATATTTAACCACAAATGCCTCCTAAAACTTGAGGCCCACAGCTCTTGCCAAGTTTTCAAAGCCAGTAAAGTGCCAGATCTTGTAATTAAGTAAATGGCATTGAGTTTATATTTTGTAATATTTTAATCTTTGAAATATTGTTCATTCAAACATTTCAGGAAGGGTTAAATTCTGCTTTTCTGTTTTTGACATGTTTTACACACAATCTTCTAAAACATTAATAGAAACAACTCTGGAAAGCCTACAAGGTCTTTCTTACTGAAATGCTAAGCATATTCAGTAAGAAGTTATCAAAACTAAGACATGCCACTGTGTTTTGTAAAAATAAATAAACACAAGTATGTATATAATTTCAGTATGTATTCTCAATATGTGCCCTTCTTAATTTACCCATTGTTTCCACTATCAAGCAAGTTCTTAGCACTTGGATACAAGGAATCTGGCCTTACCTGAACATCAGGCTTTTACATATCATTTTGTTTCTTGGAAAACTGACAACCATATCTTCCCAAGATCTCATTAAAATTGTGTTTTTTAAAAACTAGCTTGCCTTCTGTATTTACCATTTTTCCATTTTCTGCACAGAACTCTTTCCATCACTTTTGAAAGGCTCCTGATTTTCTTAGTTCTGTTTATGTATCTCCTTATGTGCTTCTTGTGCATTTTTTTCTTTCCACTTTCAGGAGAAACTCTAATAATCATTTAGCCTTTGCTACCCTGTGGCCCACATTTGTTATACAAAAGGAAAGGTTAACAACAGTTAGTTACCTCTAAATCAAAACTATGTAGATTTGTCACTGAAGTAAAATCCACAGTCTTAGGGTATCTTTTGCCACCACTGAACTGCATCTACCAAAAAGCAGGTTTAGGTTAAATGTTTTTCTTTGTATTCACAACGAAAAAGAGCATAAAAACATTTGCTTAATGTGGCTGATTTGCTAAATCATGGTAATCTGACTGCATAGATGTCAGTCTTTGGGCTACACCAACTCATTAAAATTCTGATTATTAGGATGTGTACAGCAGATTTAGTAAAACCCAATTATAATCACATTTGCGCATCCAAGCAACTATTTTCTTCTTTTACTGCTTAATCTCTCACAGTCAACTTCTATGTAATTAAACAAATACACCATCTTTAGATTTGAGTACTTGTCAGTGATTTAATACACTGCCCATTAGTCTAGTCGATCCATCCTCTAAAAATTATTTTCCTATTTGAGACGGAAGCTACTGAAAACTAGTTTGATCTATATGTGCAGTGGAGAGCAAAGTTTCATTAAGCAAAAGAATCTTTTATTCATAGTCCTTTACTATTAACACAGCTAAAGGGTCCAATTCCTTGTATTATATTTCCATGTTTTAAAAAAGCTCCATTAGGGTCTTATAAAATGTGCCCTTCTTGACCACTGCTGAAACATTACAGAAATGTCTGTAGTAGCCTAGTTCTCTCAATACAGAACCCTGTAAAGCTTTATTCTGTTGTGGATGACTTACACCACGTTAGACAACTGCTGCTCAATGTTAACATCAGGCACCATTTTCTTTTAGCAAAGAATAAACGTACCTTTTAATAGAATCCATATTGTCTGCTCTGTACAACTCTCCTTCTAATATTTTAAAGGGCTATAAAAGTAATATTAGGAGAATATATATCAGTGGAAATGTGGGGCTTTGTGTGTGCATGTGTGCGTCAATATCTACACACCACAACAAGGAGCAGAACAAATATTAAAGCTCAGCTTTCCCTGATAGGGAAGGGCACTGTTGCCACAGGAGTGGCTCCCAACAGCAAGGCCTGATCAGAACACTGGCCAGTGGAAAAGCCTGCAGCCTAACACAAGGACAAGACTGAGGTTGTATCTTACAGTGTATATTGTTCCTCCTCCCGTTAGCACATCCTCAAAACAGACTACTGACACATACTTAGACATATGAAATAAATAAAGAAAACAGAAAATTAAGAGCTGCCCTTCCTAAGATTCATGGAAGCTGAAGATTGAGAAGAGCATATCACAACATCTCATGATGATTAAAACGCATAAAAGATCATGCAAAAATCATTTTGGCATCACCAGTCAATAAGGATCCTAGACATGTCATTAAGATTTTACAGCTTTTTTCTTATCCTATGTCACTCACAAGGGCTCCTGGCTAAACCATTTGGGCACAAGTCTGGCTGCCTGGTGAGCAACCAGACACAAGAGTGCAAGCGAATTAAATCTGTCAGAGAACGCACGTCAGGTAACTTGAAGATCAGAGAAAGAAGTATGACCCTCTTTCAGCCCTACCATAAGATCTTGCACTGAATATTGTTATATCATTCTTCCTGAAAAGATAAAAATAAAACTAAATCTTTCATTCATCTTCTAAAATAACTGTCATAGAACCACTGGTTTCATACAAAGTTAGCCTGAGTAATCATTTGCTCTCTTTTAATTTTTAACATAATGAATTGTAATGTAAGAATGACCATATGGCTTGCAAACCCAGCCACTATTTACAATTCCTCAATACCACCACTTGTGGACCTCATTATTTGCTACTATTTACATAATCAGTTTTTTTCCCCTGGGACACCTTTTTGAATCTCTGTTACCAACTATATCTTTATTCCCTGCAAGAGTATGGCCTGGGATGACAGGATTTGAGACGGTGAGATGACAGACTCTGAGATGCTGGGAAAAGGAAAAAAAAAACTGATTTTATTCTTTTTGTAAGATTTAACTCTTCCCAAGACATTACTGAAGCTTATTCTTCAGGCACTTTACTGTCCCAAATGTTTAGTTTGATAGACTGTTTGTACAGTGAAGGTGCCCATTTCGA
Source organism: Climacteris rufus (assembly GCA_013398175.1). NCBI lineage: Eukaryota > Metazoa > Chordata > Aves > Passeriformes > Climacteridae > Climacteris > Climacteris rufus. The sequence continues at coordinate 226,831 of VZRZ01007209.1, read as the reverse complement.
AGAAAGGAAGTTTACAATAAAATGAAGCTTTACTCACCAGAGAGAAGAAGAAGAAAAAAATTAGAAATACATATATAGTTCTTCTTAAACAAGTCCTGCCATAAGATTCCTTCTATTAACAAGTCTGAATGGCTGTCATTTAGAATAATTTCTGTGGGAGGTTACTAGGATTAAACTGTCAACTTTGTGTGTCATGTGACATTTAGAAGCACTGGTATGTTCAACTACACAGAAAAATTATATTCAATTTATTGTTCTGAAATTCTCTCCCATTATCATAAGTGGCAGATATTTCAGGATAAAAAGTGTATTTTTTGGATTTTCATTTTCATAGCGCACACATGTTTTCTAATCAACAACTATGATGCCTGAATGTGTGCACTACCTGCTCTCACACGGCAGTCATATCCAAGATTTGGATTCCTAAGTACCTGTGAAGACTCTGAATAACCAAGAGTGACACAACTCAGTTATAAAAACCTCCTAAGTGAAAGGCCTAAAGAAGTGCCCTGAACTTTCCTGGAGCAGGCACAGTAGCCTTAAGTTTCAGTCTCAGACAAACTTCACACACCTCTTCTCCTTGGCTGTGGGGAATTCCGAGCACTGCACAGTGTCAAATATCACCTGAAACACTATAGCCCCCAAATCCTCCATACAGATATTTTGTTTCTCTACAACTGCATTCAGTGGTAATCTCTACATAAGAGTTCATGCTGGCTGTATGTTTCTTTATTATTTTGTGAGTCAATCTTTTGTGCTGCAACCTTCTGTAACTTCTAGGTATTAAAAATGAGGTTGATGTAGTTTAAAATACCACACTAAAATTCCAAACACTTTTGCATATGAAAAACAAGCTGACTTGATTTACAGCTAGCATGAACAAGCTTGCCCTTGCCCAGCCATTTTGTTAGCATTTGATGGCTATATTGAATGCCCATTTTCTTTCATAAAGAATTAATTCTTGAAACTGCTGAAGATGCCAAAACTTTACTACCATTACTAGCCATAACTACATCAAAGCAGCACCCACAGCACTCTTTGAAAATGGTATCAATTCCACAACAGGGTCTTTACCTGGGGCTAAAGTTTCCAAAATTTACCCTCCACAGCTACATAGTTTGGGTTTCTTCTGATGAACTTCCACAGTGGAAAACATATACACTGAAGCTGGGGGGACAGCATGTGTGCTCCTAGAGTACACTACATTAATTCTTCATATTTATATCGTACTCCCTTTCACCAATAACTACTAAAACAGATCACACTCTCATTACTGTGCCAGCTGTGCTATTTAACAGATAGTGAAGTAGTACCACTTGGTAGAGTACATCAGCTTATAAAGTCCAAACAGTAGCTCGTCTGTTATTTTTTTTTTATTATTAAACTTCAAAAAGGCCTTGCAAACAAGAAACCAAAACAAATGTACTACTGAAGCTCTGAAAACCCTGCAGACCTCCATGTGAGTCGCCAGTTCTGAAGTACTATTGGCTAAAGCAGACAAGTTGTCTCCTTTATGAAGAGTCTCTATTCATAAGGCAGCCACCATCTCCTAAACCAGCAATGCTCAAACTGAAGCCCGCAAGCTCAAGGCTCATTTCATCTTCCCATCCCTCTTACTCTCCCCTGCAGTTCAAGCAGCTCTTTGCAGGAGGCAATGGAAAATTGTAAGGGTACCAGGGGAGCAGAGGGAAGAGGTGATTGCCTGAATCAGGCAGGGGTAACGCAGCAGCAGTGTGGAGGAACAGGCAGGCAGTGTATAGAGCAGGGGCAGGACAGCAGGGCTGCTCAGAAATACATGCAGCTGTCTTTCAGGAGCTCACGCTCCTGGCACCTGGAGGCTACACAAAGACACGAGCCAGCCTTACAGCCACGGGCTCTCGGCTGCTCCTGGCCACTGGTGAGCACTGGCTCTCATCAGACTCCACAGTGAGCCGCCTCATGGAGCAAGGCCGGTAGAAAATATGTATTTGGAAAGTTATGTTTCAACCAGTTTAGCTTCCTGAGCTGTAGTTGATGTCGATGGCATAAGCCAGAGAGGGCAGGGATGTGCAGGAGGGAGCAGGACTACAACTGGTTGCATGCTTGGCTCAGCTGGGACTGAGCAGGGGTAATCTGACTTATGATCCTTCTCCAGTTAATACGTCTTTACCTAAATGTATGCAAAATACCATTTACTGCTACTGAGAAATAAAATCCAAACAAAAAGTAATAAGAAAATCCCAAACCCACCTATCAGCTATCTCAGGTTCTCCTTTCTATCTATCTTCCTAGCTATGCAGCTATCTCAGGTTTTCTTTCCTAATAATGTTTTTTTCAGTTACCTATCACTTCCAAACATCAGCATGTCACTCATAACTATTAACAGATCTGGGTTAAAAAGAATTATTATTTTCCTTGCTCAGCTATTTTTAAATCTGGACCAGCTTCCTGATCAGGTTCACCACATGAACACTCAAACACAAGTAAGGAGCTGGCACTGACAGCACCACAAAGAGAAATGCTCTTTGAAACTATGCCCACAGATACATCTTTGTAGTCACTCTATTCCATGCTGCAGTTAAATAATCAGTCACATCTTACTGTCAGTGAAAAGTCACAGAAAACCTAAGAGAAAAGACAGAACAAAGAAGAATTCAGAATTAGGCAGGTTCTTTGTAACAGAATAATTAAAAGAAAGTTATTATTCTGACCCATCCACGGGACTTGGAGCTTAATTTTAAAGTAGTTGCAACAAGCAAAATGGATACCACTCCAAAACAACAATTTTCTAGAAGAGGACAGATAAGTTTAGTTACATAGTTTAATAAGCCAATTTGCTGCTACAGAGTATTAGAAGTCTGCCCAAAAAGTCACAAAACCCAGTCATTCGCAGATTCTAAAAGTACAGCCCTTTGTGGGTAAAAACTCTGCAATCTCGAGCAAACCAGCATCATTTGTTTAAAAACATGAAATGTAATACGATTTGGCGCAAAATCCATTTAAATAACAAGCCCATGAAGCTTGCTAGCACTTACTTAGAAAAGAGTGGAAAGAAAGCAAAGATCTATTCTAATTCTCTCAATTCTAAGAACTAGATTTGTTTTTTAAATTTAGTATTTACACATGATTCAACATCTTAAACTAGGCTTCAAGTACAGAGGAATGTAAGTTAAAAACCAATTCCAACAGATAACTGACTTACTAAGCCCCTTCTAAATATACTCTCTAGGTGAAAACTTGAAGCATATCTGAAGTACTGATTTCCCTTGTTATGTTTCTCTACTCCAGCTTATTAGCATTTCTGCAGTGAACTAAATATTTTACCAGCTTTTTTTGAAATAAGGGAAATTGCTTGTTACCACTGTTAATATTCAAATCCCTGTAAAGTAGTTATAGGATCTTCTTACTCCCTACAACACATTTCAGCTGCTCAGGCAGGTCCAAGCAATGACATCCAGAAAGTCTCAACCAGCTAACTGAACCACCACCGTCCACAGACAGGACTCGGTTTTACTAGTTATTGTAACAAAATACAGCAATTTAAAAGTAGCTTCTGCTGAACACCCTGCCACCTAAGACGCCTGTATTTTATTTTGGTAAGAAATGCAGTTATTTTTGAGGTGCTCTCTCGTGTATGACACGTGGGATATTACCACATTCCTGAGTTGTTTTATCCTAAGCAAGTTCTAGGATTAGAAGTTACAGTTAATAAATATTTACACACAAAAATTATTGGTCACATGGAAAAAAGTTTACACTTCAAAAGGAGATAACTTGATAGAATGTTTGAAAATGAAAAAAAAAAGCTTTTAAAAAGCATTAATTATAAAAACTACCAAATAATTAAACACAGAATAAATACATGGTAATTAATGTCTACAACAAGCTGACAGGAAAACTGGTGGAGCTTTGATGTCTTGAAGAGCGCCAAAATAAAGGTCAAAGTTTGAAAATGAATACATAATTAAAGGTAAAGGTAAAGGTAAAAAGTTAACTGCTTGCAATAAATGGATGAGATGATTTATCAGAACACAAAGGAGTCAAGATAAGTCCATCCATGCTAGTGTTAAGCAATTTATAACTCAGAATAAACACTGGCATATAAAAAATCCAACCAAACAACAAAAAAATCCCTTTCTCCAATATTTAGTGATTTTCAAAAGCTAAATGTAGTTTTCAGTATTGAAATTTCAGTTTTTAGTGTTGAAATATATTCCTGACAAGGACTACATTTTAGCATATCACCATGTTACACACTAGACTGACATAAATCACAGAAGTGATTACTGAGTATCTTAAAAAATGGAGCCATAGAAATAACCAATGAACACCAGTAGTTTGGAAATATGTTTGGATAGAAAAATCAAAATGTTTTTAATGTAACAAAGCTACAAAGTCTAAAGTGTAGACTTTAAGGTTTCAATAATATAACTGATACTTTTGATCTAGTACATTTTATAATGACTTTCGCCTATGCTTTAAATGACAGAAAGTCACTGTACTCTGTTGTTGCCCTGAGTTTTGCAGTTCTTGATGTTTTCATTCTTCTGTAACTGTTTCTCACACATTCCCTGTAAACATATCCATGTTTTTGTAACAGTAGTTTATTATTTACATTTCTTTCTCATAGGCGGAGAGATTTGGTGGACATTTCCTTTGACCAGTGTGATTGAGGGGCGGTGAGTTGTCCCTCCAATCCGCTGTAGTTTCTAAGACACATATAAAATAAAGTACGGCCCACTCAGGGGCCAGTAGTTATTCTCTGCTCTCTTGTAACAGGTGTCCGTGTCCTTCTTTTCGTGTCCTACTGCGACACTCTGTAAGAGAAGGTTTTCCAGAAGCACACGGTTCAGGTAACAATTTTATATGACAACTGGTTCATAAAGCATGGTTACTGAAAATAGTGTTTGTTCTTTTTCTGTCTCCTCAGTTACTTTTCCCTGTCTTTCCTACAGTGTTCCATCTCCACACAGACCTCTGCTGAAAATAACAACTGACCCTTTTGTACCAACTTAGGGGTTTAGTGAATCAGTAGGGTAATCAATACCAATCACCACACTGCCAATTATTCTGTCCAGTGGAGATGGCCAGTCAGATGAAGACAGGGGACAGGACCAGAGGCAACAAAGGCCAGGACCTTTCCTTTCCAGGACACTGGGAAGAATCTCTGTACAGTTCACTGACTGTCTTTCCTACGTTGTTGAGAGGTTTTCTTTCTGTTGCAGTCATCATCTCCCTTCCTTGCACCTTCTCCTCTCACCACACCTCATCTCAGTTATCTGCCTCTTTCTTCATTTTCTTTGTTCAGCTCATCCCTAGCTCCTATCTGGGAATTTCCTATTCCCTTGCTCAATCTACAATCTCTTACACAATGTGGTCTTCTTATTTTGCATGCCTATCTTACCCATTTAGACTGTACTCTAAGAAACAGTAGGTAATACCTGCCCTAATATTTACACTGCAGCTATCACAAGAGATGTAATTTCAGCTGATCACTACACACACTGTAACAAACAAAAAAGCTCTTAAGTCCAGCCACAATTCCTTGGCAGGTACACCTCCACCAGTCTAAACTGGCATCCTCATTTTATGGCACAGCTATCTTGCTTTTGTTCCTTTTGCCTGCTCCCGTGCAGTGAAAATATTCTCCACCCAAGAACTCGCAATAGGCAGACTCACTTGAATTATGTTAAAACACTGTTAGGCTTATAATACAATTTAAGTGCCTTGCACTGCATCTTTAGTTTGAGTACAAGTTCTGAGGGGGGTTTCTTGTGCAACTCTACACTTAATTAGAGGTATTACTTGATATTGTACCACTTAAAACCCTTCTAACACTGAACTATAAAGACACCAAACATACAGCTGATGGGTAGAGGCTTTTAAAGGGGAAAGTGTACGGTTTGTCAGTAAACTCAACTTAGACAAAGCTTCCTAAGAAACTCCAGCTACACCTTATTTACAGTCAGCACAGTGCTGTCAAATCCACTTTTTAAATTTTTTTTTAAAAACTTTCTCTGCAATAGTTCAAGAGACAAGAAAACATAACGGTGGCAGACTTTGAAATAAAGACATTCTCAAGACACGCTGTGCCAGAATTAGTTTACTTGTCCTACAGAAACTGTATTCTTAGAGATAATACAACTAGCAAGTCCAAAGGTCCATATATAGGTGACTGAATCATGTCTTAAATATCAACAAAATAAAAATAGCACAATGATGTATATCATACTCTGTGCATTTTCCCACAAAAATTTACATATATACACAATATAAACCATTAAAGGATGCCATTAAAATTTAAATGTATTTTCCAAGTCGCCCCTTAAATGTATTCCTTGAAGTATTTTCCAAGTCATTCCTTAAAAGCCACACATTCAATTACCAGAAACTGATGCTTTAAAATTCAAAATACTGAAGTGGTCTTGCTTATTTAGTCTATCCAGAAAAAGACAGGAGTAGGAATAGCAAAGCCAGATGTTGTTAATACTATCTAATTAACACCACAAGGTTCCTACTGATTCAGTGCAACCTCAGAAACCTGGGGTTTCTGGTGTCTTCATGCAACAGGGATAGATAGGATGCTTCTGGGGAGAACCCAGAAAAGAAGTGAACAGCTGTGTCTAATAACACCCCTCACAGTCAGTAAAGCCACAAGTTAACTTTAAAAATTTAAGTTTCACGCACTAATATTTCAATCATTCTGAATTTAAAAGTGAGGAGAAATCCCAAATAATTTTGCATTTTAATTTATTCTGGACATCCAAGGACAACCATAATCAAGGCGGAATGTAGTCAAAAGCTCAATTATTTTGTAGGTAGCAACAAGTATTTAAACTGAAAAGGAAATAGTAAGATTAAAAGAAAATGTTTGCCTTTTCTACCCTTATAAGCTCATGTTAATAAGGGCCATGTTTTCTGTCAAAAATTTGAACATTACAGGAAGACTGCTTTCAAAACAATTGGAATTACGAAAGCTCTTCTGACCTTATACCCAAGATTAAAGCTAAACTTTTAGAAGTTCTGAGCTTCTTTTAAATATTCTTTTTCATAAGTAAAAAAAAAAAAAAGCTACATTAATTGTGTCCCAGAAGCCATATTTAAATACATGTGATACAGGAAAGAATGGGAGGTAGGGAGAAGGACGTAAAAAAATCCCATATAAAGAAGAAATTCAGTTGTATTCTGTTAAATATAATTTTCATTATGAGAAGTACCTATGTACTTTAACTAGTGCTTGGTATTAGTTACACAAAGGGAGTAACTAAGATGACTGTTCACCTCTAAAACAAAAAAAAAAGGCCAAAACAGTGAATATTGGTAATCAAAACATTTGTGTAACGCTCACTGAAGATTAAATATTGGGCTACTCCATAAATTTTTACACTGCCAACCTCTGCTTGCTTCCCTGAAAAAAGACCCAAAACTAAAATAATTTCTTACCACTGTTGTGAAATCATGGGGAAGTCCAAATGACTCAATACTAATATTTACATACCTATGTCCCACTCAACTTGTTCTTTGTTGTATGTTGACACTGAAGTCCAGAAATGTCAAAAATAATTATTTTTAAAATTTGTAATTTTCTCTAATGAGAAAAGAGGTAACAAAAAAACAAAAATCCATCTCTTTCAAAACCAAGCCATGTTTCTGAGAGAATACAAATTCAGTTTATAACAAGGACATATTGTTTCCTCACACGTATAGAAAATAGGTGTATGTTTATCAAGTAGTGTGAAGGTTTCCTTTTGTATGTTAAAGAGTCATTGTGAGGTGGGATATTTTAAATTAACTGCTTTTCATTCTCTGAATGTTATTTTGTGTTCCCCTCAGCTGATCTAAAGGTGACTGCAGCTGAAAGACAAGATCTTTGCTGCTCTGGCCACGTCCTAATTCTTCAATCCAAACTACTGCTCTGCTGTTCCAGATCCAGCAACCACACCATGACCAGTGCCAAGAAAGGGAAGGCTGCACCATGAAGCCGAAGGAGAAATCAGACCCTTCTTTCTTTGCAATAGGTCACACTTTGACCATTTTAAAGTCATCATGAAAATATGATTATAATTTCAGATAATTTCCATTATAATCTCAGATGATATTATAGGAATTTGCTAAAATAAATTAACCTGTGTATCACTTCTACAGAACCCTACAGAAAATCTAAGGGAAATGAAACCAGTCTGTAGCCTCTGAAACTGCTTTCTTTCAACATAGTTTATGCAAAGCTAAGTTCACACAAAGCTGAAGTTATGTGTGCAAAGTGTAAATCTGTTTAAAACTTAGGAAAAGAGATTTGTACATACAAAACAGTATTTCAGTTGCAACATCAAAAATGGTATTGATAAGACTTATTAAATCTAGATTTATACCATGCAGCTTGTTGGCATCCTACAGCTTTTAACAGTGATATGTCTAACTTCCATTTACACTTCAGGGTAAGTGTCAAAAATTCTGCACAAATACAGTTTCAAAAGTTCCTAAATATTAGAAAGAGGCTTAGTGACAATTTAGCATGTACAGAAGTTGTTTTCTTACAGAAGTGCACTTAATTTTTCATTTTCTTTAAAATAACAACACAAAACTTTTTCATAAGTAAGAAGATTAACTCTCCTGACAGTTAAGCTGTTTCAGCTGACTGATGGAAGTAATTCCCCCCATTTTTCAAAAAGTCAGCTATGGATATCAAACATCCTTACGTACTCCAGCTCAAACATTATCCAACTCAGTTTTAAATTATACTTTACATAAACACACAGCATGAAATATTTGGAAGTTTGTAGTTTGCAAAACCTGATCACTAAAATATTCAGCAACAACAGCTACAAATGGCAAGATTTTTGTCCTCCTATCTGCAAAAATAAATAGGAGAAAAATTAATTCAGAGCAAGAACATAAACTTGAAGCCTTCACATTAAGTAGCACATTTTACATCTGATTTCTAATGACAGGGTAAGATAAATGACTTGCTTTCTCCTTACACTTACTACTGTCCCAGTTTACAGAATATTGTTTTAAAAACTTACTACACTACTTAGCTTTTAACTTTCAAGTTAAAAGGATATCTTTGAAATGATAACTATGTATTGTCTGAAAATATTTTGGCACTGGCACAGAATCTGCAAAGAATAGCCCAAGCTTTAACTTAATTATCCTTTTACAAGAATTGTGGTTTGAGAAAATACAACAAATTCATAAACATAATAATCACTAAGAGTAATAGCCTTTGGCAATAATGTCCCAAAGCCAGTTTGGATATCCAAGATAAACCATGACTCCTATTCTTTCTCTCTGTAGTTTTCAGTTAATATAAAAATTCAAAAGCAAATGAAAATGGTGTGTCTCACACTGCATAAGCAAGCAAAACACAAGTTTCTGTCAAAGCAACAGATTACCATCAAGAAATAATTAAATCAGTCAACATGAGTATGTTACAGAAACTATTAATAAAGTCTGCAAAAGTTACATTATTTTCTAGAACAGAAATAGAAAGGAAATTAAGGAAGTTTAGCTGCAGTTACAGAAGCAGCGTGAAATACCATTATTCTCCTCACAGTGCACTTTAATCCCAGATACATTTATTGCAACCCCTTTGTATATACTGGAAGACACCCAAAAGCACAGAAGCCACTTATCCCTGCCTAAAAATATTGCAGGTATTTTGAAAGTAATTTAGAACTAAGAAACATGGCAACTAGCTAATGTTAAGACAGTAAAACACCATAATTCAAATTGTGTATGTAATATGCAATATTAGGATAAATTAAGTCAAGCACACGAAATTCAAAATATTACCAAAATCAGGATAAATTAAGTCAAGCACATGAAATTCAAAATACTACCAAAATCAAGCTTCTTCCTAGCTGATCCCTAGTCCCCTTTCTTTATCAGTTCCCATTCAATTCCCTGTGCTCATTCACCGCCTTACTTTATCTTGCCCAGCTCTTCCAACTTCTGTTTTAACTCACCAACCTTTAGGCTGCTGACCTATGTGAAACAGTGCAAGTTTTCACAGGTCCAGTGCTACAACTGAATTAGATGCATTCTCTCTAATATTTGATCGTTACAATAAGCAAACTATTAGTGTGTTTGTAAACATAGGTGCTTTGATACTGTTGTACAACTCCAAGTACATTATTTACCTCTGAACATTTTAAATATTATTAAACTAACATCCCTACACTCCTTCATAAATTCCAACCCATTTACATTGACTATCTGAATATGCAGATCAATTTCTGTACATTACCCCCTAACTTACGGCAGGAGAAAATTGCTGGGTTTAGTTAGAAGTCCATATTGTTTAATAAGGAGGATGTTTAATTTACATTATTTCAGTCACCCTATATGCATCTGTACCATCTCAAGTGAGAGAGAAGCAAAGTGTAGTGCAGAAGGGAAAACAAGCAGTTAGAAAACTTTTAAATAATACATGATAGAACCACAGCAAGATTATATTCATATCTTGCCTCTGCTGTGCCAGCAAATAAAAACCTGTAGTATGATGCGAGGAGGGCTGCTGTCAAATTCTGAAAGCTGCCTAGGGCTGCAGGCTGATATAAATTCTCCTACTGTAGCCCTATCACACCTTCAAACAGGACCATAAGCATGTTAACTTCGCCCTTCCTAACAGTCCCACACAGGAGCAACATGAATGAGTTAGCCCCAGTGATGTAATTTTTGTATTATTCAACCTAAATTGCATTAATTCTTGGTTGCTGAGGAAATACATTTTGTCTATTATTTTCACTGAACTACAACCAAACTGGATAGAACAAATTTGTACGGGTATGTTAATTTTAGTCATTTTTGTAACTTACTATGTATTGAAGCAAGAGCTGAGTTCTTTAACCTTCAGCACATCTAGACTTCCTTGATGGTCGTCAGACAGCATAGGGAACAAGAAGCGATCATAGGATCCTCAGAAGTCACTCTGCTACTTGTGTGGTACTGTACATGACTCATTTGAGAGTCTCCCTAGGGAATCTTCTCAAGTGGACACTTTTCAGAAGTTTCATTACATTTCCAAGTGTTTAAAATCTCTGCCGAGTCACTACTATAGACTTCTGCCACCATTTGTGAAATACAACCTTAGCTGAAGCCCATCTAGTGGCTTTGTTAGTTAAAAAAAGAAAAGTACTAAAACAGATTTATAAATAATGCTTAAAATCTGCATGAAAAGCTGCAGGGCACCACAAAACCCACTAGCACAATTCTTTACATTAGGCATAGGTCTAATGTGTGCCTGCGAACGCACACACTTCATAGAGAAGCATTTACAGTTTTCTTGGAAATAAAATGAAACTCTGGGAAGTAGCAACCACCATCACGGAGAAGGCAGCCGATAAATTCACTGTCCTCACTAGGTGCCAGCCCTCCAACAAAATCCCCACGTTATTCAGGAGACAAACACTGAGCCACTCACGGATCAGCTGCTAAATCACTGCAGTTTACACCACGGCCTCTTAAAGCAAACAAACAAAAAAATACTGTAAGGCACACTGTAAACTCATTTACAGATAGTTTCATCACGCATGTGCAAGACAACTGCAAAACAAACTGTAGAAAAGCATGCACTACCTGCCCCAAGATATGCTGTCACTATTTTTGACTTATAAAATCCAAACCTACTGACATCCAATTTAACTCTTAACATTTCACCCAAGCGTACAGCAGCTGGACAGATCTGTGCTGTTCAAACAAATTAAAAATATATTTAGAGGAGGTGGGAATGATCTACTCACTGTGCACCAGCACAAAACTTTCACACCTCGGTAATAAAGTGTTTCTCTAAAAAAATTTTTTTTTTAAAAAGCAAAAGTCCCTGGTCCTAAATTACACACTATTTAACACAGAACAAAGGAAATTCAGTTGATAGATTTCTGAGATTCTTACCAAATTTCCATTTAACAATGGTTTTACTCTCACCACTAGTGTAATATATTCACAAATACAGATTTGAAGCCCAAAGAAAGTTTAAATAAAGTTTGTTATTAGGATTAGCCGATCATTAACTCAGCAAATAGCTTTCAACATACAAAATCTAACATCAAACATTTTGGTTATAATTTTTGGTGACAATTTTAGTTGCATTTTACTTGCAACTCCAGACCTGTATTTCAAAGACAACACCCCCTTATTCTTTCCAGTCTTGTGTTCTTTTTACGTGTCTCTATGTAATTAAAAGATTTCCTACAACTACCCACTTTGAAACAGTTCATTCACGCTGAAAGGGAATCAGTGATGGGACTTCAGAGAAATTGTCTGGTATTGGAAATAATTCATAGAAAGCCTTTACTATTAATGTAAACCAAGATCTCTCATAAATCACTGTCAGACCACAATATTCACTGTTCAAAGTACTACGTAAAACACTGCTACTGTTCAGCACTGCCAGACTTTACTATTCCCTTATCAGAAGCACTCTTCTGTGATACATCCTTGTTTGGTTTGAAGTCAGGATTATAGATGGCTTTCTGAAGGTGCATTTCCCTGGTACAGCACACTCAAGAAAGAATATTTCATACAGAACAAACCTAAAGTATAACTACTGTAAAAGCTCACTAGTACAATACCATAGGAGACTACTGATAAGAACCCAGTGCACCCTCTTTGATGCACTGCTCACTTGAGAAGTCAGCACCAGCACCAATCAAACAGCACCACTGCAACCAGTCATCTTCTAATCAATGCAAGAGCAGTTTGCCATACATCAACTGACTCATATCTCTACTTATCAGCATAAACTATCTCCTGGTAATTGACATTTAATCATTTTATTTAGAGCCTTCCCTAGAGTACACTACTCATCATTAAGTACTTCAGTCTGGCCTCAAGGCCTCAGCTGAACAGGGTTCCCTCTCTTCAGACACTGTCCATCTCCAAACTGCAAAGAAAACATCCTTCCTATGGAGAGCTTATAACCAGTAATGCTAAACTGATATGGTAATAGCACAATCAAACCTTCAGAAAGGTAGTTTTTGACACTAATCTGACACTACTGACAATATTAAACTGCTTTTTACTTTGATATGCAACTAATTTACAATTAGTAAGTTACATCCATTTGACAAGTAGAATTCTGTATTACAGCTGACATAAGAAATACAAACTGTTCAAGAGAAGTAAATTTAAATTTAGCAGACATACACAAAGTTATGCTCTAGGGGATTAGTTTTACAGGGACTTAACACAATAAGGAACTCTGAAGCCGAAAGAAATCAATATTTATTAAGCAAATGTACTCACACTTAGGTACTAAAGTAATTTTAAAAGAAAACACATTTGTGAAGGTCAGATAATCCAAATAACACTGTAGGCAGAAAAAATCCAAGACAAATAACTTGAACTTTATATTTTGAAGAGCACTTTGTTACACTTTACTGGTAGAAATATTTCAAGACCCTAAGTGGTCATAAGTATCTTAAAATAAGAGTCGTAATGTACACAAGAGTCCTACAGAAACTAGAAGCTTATCTAAGTTTCTGGTATATGTTGTACCTCTGAGACAAAACACTCATTGCTCTAGAACTGAAGAGCCAAAGGACAAGCTGGAAATGCTCTCCCTACCTCTGCTACCAGAAAAAGTTCAGGAACTTAGGGAGGTAGGATATAAGTACTGCATAAGAAAGGTTCACCCACCTACCTCTCTGCCAAAAAATAGGAGGAGGGAAGAAAATATTAAAAAAATAAAATCATTTGTCTGAGGCCTATGTAACACCTTCCTTTTTTCTTTCCTGTATACATTCTTTGCTAGTCCAGCAATTTTTAGGAATGGAGCGCACTCTGGAGTAGCAGGATTGACCAGCTGGCATGTATTACCCAGAATTTCTCTAAATATAGGGACAACAATATTGATAATATATTAAAAAACAAATACCACAACGTTTAAGCTTAGAGAACAATTGATTTAATTGGATTTAATATTACCTTGTTCATTACTTTTTAAGATCTTAAAAGTCTTAACTAAATGCCCTTTAATAACAAATATTAACATAATAGTATCCTTCCTAGCCAAATTGCAAGTGCAGAGGAAGCTGTCTCAGGAACTGAATACCATCAACTAAAACTTGTACAGCAAATGAAGAAAGAGATAGCAATCAGAGAGACAAGAAGGCAAGCATTCACATTCACACGGAGCATCTGAGTATCTGCCAATTAAACGCTTTTAGGAACCTTAAAGTAGGGGACAATTATGTAAGAATTTAAGACTACCTCCAGTCTATCTGCACAAATATTGTATAGTCGGACAGGAAACAACCAGCTTACTTTAATATTAACATCGGTACACCTGAGAGAATTAACACGCTAACTACCACTGCCCTAGTCTTTTTACATTTATAGCAATACAAATTGATGAGCAACACATACACTGCATTCTCAATTTCAAGTACGAAAGTCTACTCAGCAGATTTTAAGAGAAGAAAACACAAGGCAGCTGCCATGATGAAGAATATATTCACAATGATTTAACTATATTATCCTAAAACATTTCTAAGACACATACAGTAAGCTATATGTTAAAATTTATTATTTTAGCTATTATACCTGGTTTACTTTTTCATGATATTACCATCCAAAAACACTCAAACTAAGAGTAGCCACAGAATTTTACCTTTCTCCAAAATAAACTCCCAAAAATCACAAACAAAATGCAAAACACAAGCCACAAAAACCCTGGGACCCAAAGTTTCATGAAACATGAAAAAAAAATATTTGAGTCACTTGGCTTTCCTTAATAATTAAAAAAAGTATTAGCTCTGTTAATATTAGCTTTAGTTCTGCAGTAAGTCAAGTGTATGACAAAGCACTTAATACTGCTTTGATTGCCAGTTTAATTCAGTTCTTATGTCATTTCAATAAAAGCTGCAGATTACATCTGCCTCACCAAAGAAACGTGCCAACTGCAGAAAAAAATATTTACTAATCACATCGAATAAAAGTCCACAAAATATGACACTGTTCTCACACAACAGATTTTAAAGCATGCCACTGGTGCACTTTACTCCAAGGAATAATCACCAGACAAATGAATCAGATTTAGAAGATATACAGCAACATACATTTCACAGGTATCTATAAGCAAAGATCCAAAGGTAACACATATCCCTGCTTAGGTAGATAAAAATGTAATTTATCTGTACAAGCAAAGAGACAACAGGATACTCCAGTACCGAAGAAGAAAGGCCAAAGCTGCAGTCATTTTTTTCTTGTAATAGTATTAACATATATAACATACGATTATTCTCAGAAGTTTTGTAAATCAAAGTAAAGAATATGACACAAAACATAAGGAGAGACACAGAAGGGGGAAGAAAAAAAGATTCAAGCGTCAAAAGTAGCAAGGAAAAATGCTATGATGCAGAAATATGAGACGTGGGTCTTTGCATTCAAGGACAATGAGCGAGCTTTAGCTTGATGAGGAAACTAGCAGTCAGACTACTGAAAAATCACAGCAGCTGTATTTTGAACAGATTGCAGAGATAGGAATATCAGCAGAGGGAGAAGGTACTTGAAGTACTCCAGATGGCAGATACAGAAACTTCATTTGCAAAGATAGAAAATGTGGTCTTGAAAATGTTATTTGGACAAGGAAGAAGGAGTATATGAATAAAACATGACTGTGGATTCAAGGAGAAGAAGAAGAAGAAAGGGCTGCTCCCAAACAAGTGCCCTCCCTGGGTGAGGGAGGATTATACCACTCTCAGCAGCATTGCAAATGGCGAGCAAATGAGTTAAGTTTGAGACAGAAGAGCTTTGAAACATTCAGAATGTTTATGATAATAAATGCAGGACCTAACGAAGGCACAAAAAGAGCCATGAAACACTACAAAGAAATGCAGCAACCTAAATACAGGAGATGCCTAGATTTCTATGAACGTTGCACACCTTGGGATTAGTGGGAAGAGAGTGCAAAAGTGGGAGGATGCTTGCAGCAGCAAGTAGTACAGCAGAGGCAGGAGAGGGTCACGGCTGTGACAGCCAGGCAAGTTTCCCTACATCATACATCCCCTCATTCACACAAACCTCAGGTACATGTTTTATTAAAAGCCCAACTACACTTTGAAAATTTAAATAACTTTTAATTGTATTATTGTACCACCTGACAGATGCACAATAGCAACTACTTTCAATTACAATTATTGTGGTGATTTAAAAGCAAGAGCGTATTTCATTTCACCTAAAATTTGTATTCTAACTACATGCTTCAATCAGTGTTGAGTTACTGAAAAATACAGACAGCTAGAAAAAAACTAGCCTAATACTTGTAATGGTTGCCTGAAAAGGCAAAATTTCTTGAGTGACATCAAGGGAAAGAAAAAGTCCCTTGTGTTTCAATAAGATTTTTTTAAAAGAAAAATAACGACAACTGTGCTTTAAAGGAGTAATTCAAATAGATTAAAAAAAAAAAAACGAAACAAACATAAAAAAAAAAGGAAACAAAAAAAAAAACCAAGCCCTACAACAAATGCTAAGATGTCAGAAGAATCTTAACATACTTCCCTGAAGAAGTAGCCCTCCCTGTGTTTGCTTGGTATCTTAATTTGCCTTTGGTTTCAAAACCCTAGGCTTGCCAAGAGCTATTCCTTTCAAAACCTCAGGAATTCCATTACTAGTTTTAAGCTAAATTAAAGGAAAATAGAAGCATTCAACGCATGGCAAAAGTATGCACAAAGTGTTTGTTGATACTCATAAATAGACTGAAAAATTTAGCCATGTCTGAAGGGTAACTGCTGCACAGTCAACTCAGTTTTGCTCTGCTGTGCTGCTAAGCAAAAAGCTACTGATGTGAGTTCAGAACAGCTCAGTAAAGATGGATACATTGCTACCAAGATCGAACACAGCACTAGATCATTCATTTTTCACTCCACGTTTCTATATAAACTAAACTTTGCATTTCTGCAGGAGAAAAAGAGAAAATAGTGGGAGTTCCATTTTTAAAGCAACTGCTTCAACACCTCCATTAGGGAAAAATGTCTCACTGTCCTATGGCATGGCAAAAACAGTCAACTCTCTGCCCTGTCAAACATCTTGCAAGTAATGAAATAAACACATTCCACCTCAGAAATACATCTACTATTGTGCTGATTAATATCTTTCCAGTGTTCACCAAATTGGGTCCCTTCCAAATCATGATATTCTATGATTCTAAACAAGCAGTATTACTACAATCCCTTCTACCAACTAAATTATGTAAGAATGAAATGCCCCCACCTGCATATTGTGCCAGGTGTCATACTAACACACAAGAAGATGTGCAAAGCATTTCAGATAATCTTCTTGAAAGACAAACGCTTCATTCGTGTCAAGATGTGCAATCCCAGCAGGTAAGAACTATTATGCAGTTTAACTTCTTTGGCAGCAGAGACGGGAGAACAGTGAAAATATCAACACACTACTTTAAACTGCAGCTCGCATGAGAGATCAAAGATCTGTATCTTGCTTTAGAAACACTGGAACCCAGGTACTGGCATATGGGACAGAAAGTTTATTTTACCCTTGAAAAGGCAGGAAATTAAAGCAACTTTTCACCATTGAGTCAGCAGCACCCAGTACAGATCAGGGGTTTAACTACCACCACTGGGTGTGAATGACAGCAGTAGCATCTCAACACTGCCAGGACCAAAATCCCCCTGAAGAAAAGCCAAGGGAAGGAGTCAGTTCTTCAGACTGAAAACACGGTGCTCCAATCTCTCCTGAGTTGGGCATACAGTACAGGAAAACTGTCACTACCTCAGATATGTCAACTGCTCTACAGTTTTTTATATTTGCTGCCAACATAGACAATTCACATTTTTCTCAACAGAAAAGTAATGAACATGTGTACAAGCAAAAGCTGAATAACAAGACGTTCTCGAGTGCCTTTGCCGTAAGATATACATTTATCACAAATAAAGGAAAAGAAAAAGGATAAGACTAAAACCTACATTTGGGGTGCTTTTTTTAAATCCCGGTCCAAAAATGTACCAACACAGAGGTGTTTCTATCAACAGCCAAAACTGAACCTGAAGATATTTTAAAAAAATAAAAACAAACAACAACAAAACAACACCAAAACAAACAAACAAACAAAAAACCAATTCTGTGAGAAGTGTCAGGTCTATTAACTGGCTGATTCTAGAAGATGAAGTAAATAAAGGCCACCCAGCATGGTCAGGTATGAGTGCAATGACATGCAACACAATGATTTTACACCTGCAATTTCTGAGAGGAACACACTGCCTAATACAGATACCAGCGTTATTTTGTTGACTGAGATTCAGGCAAAAAGTTCAGGGATTACCATGGACCACTTGAGAAGTCAGTGACAGATTACTTATCACTCTTGTGACAAGGAGCTTCTCATCTCACTGTCCCACATATGGATGTAAAAGCGTTTTAGAAAAAGCACAAAATAAGCCATGAAATTAAAGTACTCTAAGACATGAGAAGGAAACAGTCAGTAATCACAATGCCATTTCCACTAATTTGAAAAGAATGCATATAGTCAGTCCCAAACATGCAATAATCATGAATTTTTATTGTATAAACATCAGAAATAAGTTATTAGTTCTTTTTATTTAAGCCAAGGGATAATTATTTCTGTTGTCATTTAAAGCTTGAGGGGAAAACTGAAATTCTGGAGAATCCCATGTCTGCAGGAAGAGGGAACTCAATGAAGAGTGAACTAAATAGGCCATCATGATTGCGGCCACTCTGCCAGATGCAGTGAAGTGGAAGCTTTGAAAAGTACACTATCCTTGGAGAATATACAACATACACACATGGATATTTGTATGCATACATTCTTACATGAGAAGGTACCACACACCTGTTTATCACCAGTTGAAGTTTAAAAAGAATCTTCACATCTAACACTGGTTACCAAGAAGGGCCAATAAGAAAAGATTATGCATAAGAGCAGAAACTTGAAAGTCTATTAGAACTGCTGTTCTACAACTCATACACAACCAAAATACCACCTGCACGTGCTACATGAAATTACACATCTCTGGACAGCAGTTTTCAGCCAACAGCTCCTCAAATAGCTTTGATAAAAAAACAGCAGCAGACAAAAATAAAACCCATTACATTTGTTACAGAAAACGTCACTTAAGAGCTGCAGATAGGTCATCTCTTCCAGAAGCAGCTACTGCCCAGTTACTCATCACCACTGAGCAAAGAGACTACCGCCCATGCAGACTTGCAACAGAGTGAATCATGTAAGAGCACCCTAATCCACTTTGGGAAAAATTAATCAAGGTAACTGCCCAGTGAAGGTACGTTGAGCTCATACTGTCCATTTAACAGCTGATTATACCTAAAGCATGCATATGGCTTCTCTGGTGGAAAGGATCATTAAACACAGTAATCTGTGGCAGAGAAGGACAGACAAATGGCTGGGGGACACAGTATCTACAATCTTCACAGATGTTAGGGGAGAAAAAAAGAAGATAAAAATCAATGCCTGTCCATATCCTGAAACATTAAGTACAACCTCTGTGACAGGCTGAAAGCCTTAAGAGAGATTTTGAAAACCACTAACCATTACAGTTACTTAGGAAGAGAAGTCACAGACTGCCTCCCTGGAAATTATCTGAAGTTATAATGTATATCTTACATCAACCTCGCAATTTTCATAGATTTGTTCTGTCCCATTATCTACTCATTACTGCACAAGACCTTGCAGTTTTCTTAGTGGACACTCTAATCACTATCTTTTCTTATTAAACTCTTTTAAATTTCAAAATTCAATATACACGCTGAAAAAATTAATTTGGTGCAGTAATTTGATGAATGAACACCAGTTGTAAACAGGAGTGTATTTTCCCATTAAGTACTTCTAAATGAAACAATAGGTACCAATTTTTTTTTTTTTTTTTAGTTACTACACGAAAGAACAGATTCTTCCTTCAGAATCCCTTCAAAGCACATAATGAAATCAGACACACACTACCCTGGTTTAAGGGGTCTTAGATGTAAATATTCCCATGAACCACTACCAAATGATATCTTCAAGCTCTCAGTGCCATACCAGCTTAACTTCACAGAATTAGGCCAGTATCAGATACACTATAAACTGGCATAAGGTGTCACTGTCCCCAAAAGAAACAGACACACCCTGCTCCCCTTACTGCTCGCTTCCACCCCCATCTGTGCGCCAGCACAAATGTTTGTGCAGCAAACTGATCCAGCTCAAAGCGAACCCTTCCCTGCCTGCCCCTCCCCCAGGTCACTTCAGTCCTCAGCCCTGCTCACCACACAACCATACAAGTATTTGCCTGCACAAAGAAGGAAGCAGCAGAGCAGGATGGAAGCAAACAGGACTGTGTTTTTCAATGGTGGAGCTGGTCTATGCCAGCTGTATGCCAATGCAAAGCAGGAGCAGGTCACAGGCTGGAGTCCCTCAACATCAAGCTCCCAGATCCAGGCCTATGGAGTGCCACTCTTCTCCTTCCTCTCTGGGATCCCAGCCCTTTGCTCACGCAGCCACTGACAGGTATGCAACCGCAGGGTGAGTTGGTTCAGGGTGCTGAGTCAAATGAGAACTAACTCTACCAAGAAAAAAAAAAGTTGCTAATTTTCATCCAGTTCAGGTTCCTGAACCAGCTCCCAGTGCAATCCTTACCAGAGTAAAGAAGGAAGGGAAGGAAGGAGGCTGGGAAAGTGGAGGTCCAATTTTGATCAGCTTGGGATGCTGTGGAAACACAGCCATACACCGCCACATTTTAAATTTAAACTTGCCTGCACAGCTGAACATGACTATTTAAATCATTTTTACCCTAAGAATAAACCTTATTCCAATCTTTTTGGGAACCTAAGCAGCCATAGTCTTCTTGGGCACAACAAGCAGAAAGTGAGGCCAATTCACTACATTAACCAGTTTCACCCTTCATATTCAATAAAAAACAGAGTGTTAGTTTCTCTAACTTAATGATAGTTTCACCAGATAATTATTTTAAACATCACTGATTAAATCACCTCAGATATTTGCATAAGAAGAACACACACAGAATAAAACCATTGCAGCCATGTTGAATATTATCTTAACCATAGTTTAGTACTTACAAGGAATTTAAATGGTTCTGGTGATTAAAGTCGTCTAACAAAACTCCCTACTCAGGAGTGAATTTCATCCATTATTTAAAAAGTTGTTTTGCCTAAAGTACAAGTCCCAGTGGTCACAGAAGTGAACAAAATTAATTTCAATTAGGTCAGAATCGGACACCTAATAAACATGGGTGTAGCTACTTTCAAGCTAACTTCTGAACAATGAAATACCCTAAGTAGGAGTACAGATTGTTAGCAATAATCTTTTTAACTCCCAAACAACAGGATTTATTACTGGATCGTTAGATTTAGCAGAGAACTGTTTCCATGCAAAGTAAATACCTCTGTTTATGTTCATCCAGTTAACAAAGAAAATAAATATAATCATATGAATTTAAAAGATAAGACATATCAACATTACAGTTCAGGAACTGAAGTGCAGAATCAGATGCATGTTTCTGAAAACCAGTCTTCCCAAGTGCCATATATTATATTTTTCCAGTTTATGAAACTCTCATTTTCTTACAAAGGTAGATTCTTCCACAGACTACCACCTGCCTACAGCAGCAACTTAAGACAATTGGTCTTCTTTTTGACAGAAATATCTTGTATGACAAAAGAGTGTTCCAAACTACTCTGACTGTAAAAATTATAGAGAAGTAAGAAGAGTTTATTTTGACTACAATTCACCACCACTTCAGACAAAACACTGAACTGCAAAGAGAGCAAAACCCTGAAAAGCCATTTAACCATATATTCACACAACCGCTGGTGCACTATTTCAACAAGCATTTTCAAATCATTCTTGACATGGGAGTAAATAAATTCAGGGAATCTGCGTCAAGAAGGTTCTTCATTTCTTTCCCTTTAGAGTGGAGTTAGCAGTATTTGGACCTGAACTGGTGATTAATACTGAAACAGATTTCTCTTCAAGCAGGCATAGGCAGGTGTGCTGTTCAAACGTACTTGCTAACCAAGGAAAACAGACAATGAATTTGCCTGGCAGTTCTGCTGACTTCAACAAGAAAACAGAATGCTTATTGGGTCTGAACCTCCATAGCCGAGTATCAAGCCACTTTTAACAAAGCAGTAAATCTTTAAAAATTAGTTTTTCATTCCACTATATACAAATCTACTGTAGAACTAGCAGAACAGACTTAATGACAAGTTCCTGATATGGAATTACTGCTAATGTTAACACTATTAAAGACTTATTCAGAGAACTTTTTTGCTTATTACACTAAACATCACTGTGTCACTAGGACTTAAAGTACAGAAAACAATCAAGGACTATTCAAAAGTCACAAATAGAATACTTGTTAAAAATATTATCAATATCAAACCACAGTTGGCAACTGTTTCAACACTTTCGAAAATCTATCCTGATTTCTACACTACAATAACAGTATTAACGGCATTACTTTCAACTCACCGTCCAAGAATATTGCTAGTGCTTTCTAATCATGATTATCACATCTTAGGCAATGACTTGGAGCAAGATGCACTGACCAGGAAGATAAGAAAACATGCATTTGTTTTCCAAAATGTAAAGTTTAGAGGAACAACCAAACCAAATGAGTACTAAGACACCTTTTAACCTCCGTGTCTCTTCAGATCTATCGCTGTTACATTCACGTCTAGCGTTATGTCAGAGGAAGGGCAGTTTGAAATGACGAGGAAGTGAGCTAGGTATCGCTTTCATTCATACACACAGCACCGCTCTGAAGAGCCCGGAGGACCCCCTTCCCCTGGCAGGCTCTGCCTGCCCGTCCCAACCCACTGACCCGACAGACTCTCAATTACTCTCAGGGCTCGAAACTCGAAAGCCCGCGGGGCTCGCCCAGCGACGTGGAATAGCAAAAGCACTTGTCCTGGGAGGCATGCGACGGCCGCAGGTGAGCTGGAGGAAGGTGCGAGCGCTTGACAGGTGACACAAGATGAGGCACAAGGATCAGGCACGCCGAGCACCGAGGGGGCGGTCAGGCGGCCGGGACCGCTCCCCGCGCCAGACCTGCCTCCAGCACAGCCACAGCCGGGACAGATTTATCGCCTCGTCTTTTGTTTTTAAACTCACCCTCCGCTCCTCCGCCCCCGCTCCCGCCCCAGCCCCCGAGCAAGGCAGCGATCCCCGCTCCGTC